>CM040244.1:8235370-8527642 GCA_022545495.1 Chrysanthemum lavandulifolium | reverse complement strand
ATCCTTTGTAGCAGTTCCCAAGACGGTTTGACATTGTAGTTTTTCATAACCCAAGTGCCACATGAGGGGAAATCCTCGTCGTCATCAAAAGAGGGATATATGCATAGACGGCCTTCCATAATACCAAGTGAGCAATTCACATTCCAAACATATCTGGTGTCATCAGGTTGAGAAATTTCTCTAAATTCCTCTTTAGCTAAATCAAAAGATACAATTAATGCCTCATCATTAGCATCAAACCAAAACCAGTGAAGTGCGCCATTAAATAAGATACCACGCATTTTAGCCCCCAATCATCATCAATTTCATAATTGACATGTCCAAATAGTTTCCAAATATTTGATTTCAAAGATAATATACGAACAAGTGTCTTACCTTGTTTGCAGATGGCCATAACAACTTTGTAATCATCTGTAGATGAATCATAACCAAAGCCAAAACATCGCACCTCTTTAGCAGTTTTTTCTGGTGCCTCTTGAAGTTCTCTAAACTCTCTAGTCACAGGATTAGTTACCCAAATTCGAAATTTACCCCCTGAATATAATACAAGGCCGTTGGAAGAACCTTCAATACTCCATATACCGTAATGTTCATACCATAATATATCTGGAGGTGCATGGTACCCTCATACAGACGAGGGCTCATATGATTTCATAACGATCCTTCTACCCTCCTCTTTGTTGCAGATAAATTTAACATGAGTTTTAACAAAAGAAGGACTTGATATCAGAGAATACCATGACTTACAAACACTTTTGCATCGGAGAAGATCTGGCACAAGACATTTGAAAAGTATCGCCTCAACAACATCGAACATAACCATCTCTATCATTCAAACCCTAGACCGTAACACCAAGGGTTGCCAAAAGTATAGGTATCTATTTTATTTAATAAAACAGAGTTTTTGTCATAACTCTTAATTAATTTTTTCTAAAGATAACTTTAGCTCTCCTTTAGACACGTGGCATTCCAGGGTTTTGAATTAGCATTTAAAGTTCTTATGCTAAAGAAATACTCAAAAAATACCTCACTTTGTTAAAAGTAAAAAAAACGGATCTATAGCAGAAGGTTACAACTCATTTAGATTTATATGCGTTATAATAATTAAGTGAAACAGTACATCATAATTTTAGAAAGAATCAATTTAAAAGTGACTGACAATTTATTCCAACTTTAAAATATTTTTTACTTAATATTAAAATCAAATCAATTTTATTCAATAGCCACAAATCTTTGTTTAAATTTCGGGTAGGATGTCACACACGCTTTGTTTCACAATGATATACAATTAATCATTTCCTTAAATGTGATCAACTCGAAATTCCAAAATCATATACGAGAAATTATGCCTTATAATATACACAGATACACCATTGTTATATGTAACTCACTAATATTGTTTTCATATCTCTTTAGTTATACGGTACAAGTTTATTTTCGCCTTGGTGTTTGTATGCTTTGTAAGAGATTAAACAAAGAAAAAATATTTATATTTTCATTGGTTATGTTGCATTTATAATGGTTAAATCATTTGAAAAAGCATCCAAAGTAAATAAAAGTAATAAAAAGATGTCGTGTGTTTTCTCATCGGATATTCAAAATTGATATGGTAAATTTGAATGTATTTGAGTTTTTTTTTTTTTTTTAAATTTTGTGACAGGGGGTATTCATGTTCTCAAAGGAGTGCGAGATAACCAATGTGTTTCAATTCTTATCTGAAGGCGAGTGTTGCCAATAAAAGTGGATCCTTGAAGTATTGCTGATGATGAAGAAAGGAATGAACAAATGCACTTCATGAGGAATTTTGTTGCCGCTTTGATAAGCAGAAAACAGTTTAATTTGAGTAAAATGTATATTTACTTACTTTTGTAAATAGCACATTAACATTTTACTTTTGTAAATAGCACATTAACATTTACATGTTTCTACATGCTAATTTGACATTGTGGTTAATAGATGAATAAAAGATGTTTAATGCTATTTTTATATTCTGTTTTTTCAATGCATGAATCAATAGTTGTCGCAAATTGTGTTTTAGACAAAGACGTTGGAGAACCAAACGATGTTGACACTGGAGGTTCAGAAAATAAGTTATTCGATGTCATTCTCATACCTCCATATAGTAGAGATAACTTTAATTGATTTACTTAGCTGGTGATTATACAAATTTCAATGTGTTTAACATTAAATTTGAAAATAAGGGCCAAAACAAATTTGCTTAGAACATGCAACACATTCATGCCTTACATTTATTAGCTTTATATTTGTAGGTGGTAGGTCTCGGCATGTCCAAAAATCATAGCGTTCATATTATTTTTTGCTGCTCAAGGTAGTAAAAACGGGTACTTAGTCATATAAATGTAAAACTCATAATGGGGTCAACCAACAAAGTAATGTTCGTAATTGAACGTTAATTAATGGGTGATTATGAGATTATAATTACCATTCTTAAGGGTTAACGAACAATTAAAATGTTTGACAAATCATTTCAATCTCTTGCTTTTCTTCTACAGATATGCACTAGAACTAAATACTGTTTTTAAGTATTTAAAGCCTTGCTACTTTATGCTTCACATTCACATGTACCTAAAAATCGACCTTATTGGTTTTATTGCCGACTTGGATGCTATGTAATTTTAACTGTGAACAAAACTTTCTAAAAAAACTTTTACTAAAGATGTTATGAAAGATATGCATTTTAAATAATTAGTCAACGCATCCCTTAAATATAAAAGTAGGTTACTATGTGAAATGAAAACAATTCGTTCTCACTTAATCATTTCCTTAGATATAATTCAAATTATATAGCTTTTTATATTACCTTCAAGTTTTCAATATTCAGTTTATGTCATTTCCATATTATTTTTATTTTGTTTTCGTTAATATATTTTTGTTCACATGCAGGTATTGATAAGTGTTCACTTAGTACAATTTCGTTCATCAATTCAAGTTTATGTTGACTCAGTTACATCTAAGTATTATTTCGACGTTATAATTCTGAAGTCATTTTTCTATAAAAAAAATTAAGAATTGTTCTATTTTTATTACTTTAATGTTGTTTTCCAGCTTTTTATGTGTCTTAATGACTGGTTTTTCAATTTGGGGATTCTTTATGGTAGTCTTGCTGCTTTGATGTTCTATTGGTAAAAAAACAACTCAAAGGCGTATTTTAGGTCTCAATGTCGTTCAACATTTACATACTCATGGCTAGGTTAATCGTAAGAAAAAAATCTAATCTTTAATCTGAACTATATCCTATGGGTAAATTAGTTAATTAAATAGATAAGTATTTTTCCATTATCAAAATGACTAAATGAGGGCCGAGAAAAACCAAATCAAAAAACCAAAAAGAATTGGTCTAACCGATCCCTTGGCGGTTCAGTTTTATACATGTATGTTTTTTTGGTTTCAGTTCAAGCCAAAACCAAAATAAGCAAGCATCTAAACAAAGTCAATCCTAACCGACCGATACAAACCCAAAACCGACGAAGTGACGATGGTTCAGTTCTCGGGATATGTCCTTCCAAAAAATCGGTTTTCAAATTGTATTTGAATATGTTAATCTCTTAAAACCCTTCTATTTCCTACCAAAAATCATTTTTATGGGTAATTAAAATAAATGTTTTGTCTCTCTTAAAAATTGAAACTTGCGAATATGGGTATATCCATGTAGTTGCACGTTTAGTTTCGAATGAATTATTGAAAGAATTGATATGGAATTATTTTAGACCGCTCACAGCGGTTGAGTAGCAAGGAGCAACAAGAAGCGTAGCAAGGAGCAACAAGAAGCGTAGCAAGTGGCATGCTGGTTGGGATTGGGGGTAGGGGCTTCTGGCGGCAACACAAAATGAAAGGTGAAACCTTCATCTTAAATGACTTCGTGCCAAGTGGGTCCCCTCAAGTGTGTGTGTTTTTCTTTAGTAGTAGTTGTGAATGTGTGTGAGTTATTTAATGAGTTATTTTAATAAACAAAAAATGTGTTGAAAGATGAAGTGGTGTGAATCGTTGGGATTGAAAAATGAGAGGGTGTGAAAGGAGAGAGAGTATTGATGTGACGATGAGGTGGAAGGTGAAGTCATGTTAAAAATGATAGTCTAAAGAATTGATATGAAACAAGGACTTATGTTGCCCGTGCGTTGATATGTGACAGTTCTCAATAGCTTAAAAATGTATACATGTAAATTTCTCTTTTTAAACATACGACATCTTAATTTGAACTCGCTATAGTGCTTTCAACTAACACAAGAAATACAAAATAAAATGTTGAAGGAAAAGAATTAGAAAGTTAAATTTTGGGTAATAATATTAGGATATATATATATATATATATATATATAGAAGATTCTAAGTTAAAGGGTTAAATTATTAATATCAAATGAATTGTTAAATTTTTGATAATTAATAATCCGTTCGTCTCAAATGAATTGTTAAATTTTCTAATGCGATCAAATTGTGTCCAGTCAAAAGAGTTTAGGGTGTTGATTGACACACTCTAACTTTTGATTTGCTCACTCCAATGTAAAATCTGCAGAAGCAGTATATAAAAAATGTACAACTGTTTAAAGCATAGTTTGGAGTGTGTAAATTAAAAATGAGAGTGTGCAAATCATCTCCCAATAGTTTATGGCTTTAACTTTGTAAATCCCAAAGAGTAAAACAATATCTTAAGTTTTTAAAGAATCTCATAATTAAATATTGAATTTTATGTTGAGTGTCTCGGAAATAATTTTACAAACTTTATTATATGAAGCATAAGTTATTAATATTGGACATTACATATGGCATAATAGCTACATCGTATAGTTACGTCACTTTTATATGTGTATACAAGGGTTAAAAAAGAGAAAACGGTGTATTAAACGCATTATAACATTCTCGAGGATGTAGTAATTGTTAGTCGATTAGTATAAGGCTTAGGCCTGTTATGTGTTTAGGCCCATATTGTATCATATATATATTTATCATGTACCAAACATTATATTCATTCAATATACATAAACTTACATGGTATCAGAGCTAACCGATCCACTCTCTGCTTCCGCAATTTTTTTTTTATTCGTTTAGTATTATTGTTTCTCGACCTTGTGTGTTGTCGATTAGTATAAGGCTTAGGCCTGTTATGTGTTTAGGCCCATATTGTATCCTATATATATTTATCATGTACCAAACATTATATTCATTCAATATACATAAACTTACAGTAATCAAGTAGTTTTGTAGCTTTAGTTTTGTGATTAAAGTAATGCACAGGATATTTGCTAAACATGTAGTTTTGTAGGTTTAACCGTGTAAATCACAAACAAAGTAAAACAATTTTGTTTCGTGGGAGTCCCCGGTAGAAGAAAGGGCCGTCTTTCATTAGTAACTAACTTTGTAATAATTATTTATCCTTAGATATTATGGTTATAAAATCAATTCGTAATAAACCTTGAGTTGCGATTCAAACGATAATAATAATATAATTGAAAGTAAAAGAGGAGATAATGGTTTAAGAATGTTTAAGTTGAGTCAATTTTGGAAAAAAGATACGATCAACATTGTCAACAAAAAAGTTCTACGCAATCTAAGATCACACACATCTATATGTGACCGTATCTCATGTTACAAGAAAAAATTAATTGAAGATTGTTATGTTCTTTTTCGGTTATTTGACAACCATGTTTTATATATGATATGCTTTATTATTGGGAACTGATATTTCCACGGAGGTTTTTTGATAGATCCACGGAAGTTTGGTGTAAGTTTACATTTATGCCCTCTCACTAGCCATACCTATTTCTTTCATCATCTCCCACAACAATTACTAGGCCACGTTTCACTATTCCAGCGTCTTTTTCTTCGCTAATTGCCTAATTGCATCAGAAGATACATTGCAATCGAATAACATGAGGACCTTTTTAATAGTAATGATTTATTTAATTATTTTTTATATTCATTTTCTACAAAATTTATTTAGAAACAATGAAACATTTATATTTGCGATGGGATTTCATAATCTAATCAAACTTTAAGTCAGTAAGAATCAGCCAATATTAATGATTGCGTATGTGTTGATGACTAACCATAATAAATTTTCACGCTTGAAAATGATTGTA
Source organism: Chrysanthemum lavandulifolium (assembly GCA_022545495.1). Taxonomy (NCBI): domain Eukaryota; kingdom Viridiplantae; phylum Streptophyta; class Magnoliopsida; order Asterales; family Asteraceae; genus Chrysanthemum; species Chrysanthemum lavandulifolium. Next base: position 8,521,547 of record CM040244.1, on the reverse strand, counting down.
GAAGCCACTAATCCGGCCAGTTTTCACTCCAACATGTACATGAATTGTTATTCACTAATTTGCACATGTATTGATAGCACAAAATGCTTTTCAGTTAACTTTGATGGCAACCATAATGAAAACCATAATGAAAACCATTTTCTCTATCGTCGATCAATTGTATTTTTATGATTGTTCATAAACGAATCTTCAAAAAAGTATGTACCCTAATATGGGCGTCGTGTCACGGGAGGGTTCCGGTTTGCGCGGTTCTGGATAACATAAGTATTGGCTATTGATCTTCATTTTGTTTTGTTTCCAGTTGTGATGGACAGGTCGGGTCAAGCATTAGATCACTGTTTCTTTCTTTGGCCGAAAATGCATTTCAAAGGAATGAACTTTGCAAGAAAGAAAGCATCTACTAAATCAACATTGGTAAAAAGGTCTTATATGTTCTTCGATTACATTTTGTCTCTGGTGATGCAGTTAGCCACAAAAGAGATGTCAATAGTAAACGTGAGTTTTGGGTACATGAAAAAATTGGGTTAACTTGTGGGGGCATAAATGTAAACTTACACCAAATTGCTATGGATGCTTCAAAATCTTCCGTGGAAATATCACTACCCTTTATTATTAGCAACTTTGTATTTTATATTTTCTTATCAAAATGTGGTTCTTTTTTTACCTCTAACTTTGTAAGACGCAATGTCATGCTTATTTGAACGTTTCTTTAAAATACCCGTGAATTTCACGGGTCTTTTAGCTAGTATTATATATAGATATGTAATATAAATAAATAAATATACGTGTATATTGTGCTCTTTATTCAAGTCCAACCCGTATACTACGTATTGACATATGTGTATTGGCCCAACTTCTCCTTAGCAAACATACTCCACTATTTTTTTACTGTACACCACTCGTTTCACAAATTTTATCTCACAACTTTTGGGTTGTTGATCTACTCAGATACCCGTTGGGCAGGGCTGGTCCTAAGGTTTATAATTCCCTGGGCGAGACGAGAAAAAATTCGCCTACTAAATAAAGTAAATAAACAACTTACTATGTTTGATAAACTTCTTTTAAGAAACATAGCTATTTTTTCTTTTGGTAACTTGGGTTTCTAACTCGACTAATCTCAGAGTTACTAGCCTTTAGAATACCCCGGAGTTGGCACATGTGAACTTCCGTGACCATAAGAGGATTAAACATAATAGTTTTTGTATATGGACAATTGAAAAATCAATCCAAATTAGTTTAAATTTAGTTTACCCAAAAAAGTTGAAAGTTTGTTCCTTTGTCAATTTAATAAAATGGTTTGTAATAGTGTCCCATAACTAATGTAAGACAACTTATTTTCGTAATAAAAGTTAAGACTATTTCAATAATAATACAACATAATAACATGTAGGATGACTTGTCATGTTTCTCATTCACTGTTTTCTTAAGAAAACATAAGTAAAAAGTTAACATATTTCTGTGTATCAAATCTTCTAAGGCAAAACATGAAATTATGTAAGCAATATTGACATTGATATATTAAGTGAAATATATATATGTTAGAGAAAAGTTTCAATATTCTCTAAAAATCAAATGAACCAATCATAGATATCTATTTTTTTTATCAAAACAAAAAAGATAAAAAAAATGCACATTTTTTCTAAAAATAATATATCTCGTAAACCATTAATCATTACGCGAACAAAATTTTACCATTACGACAATAATTAAATCATCTATCTATAAAGGGGCACTTTTACGAGGAATTTTTATTTTTTTACATTTTTTTTGTTAGTGTTTAAATTTACGTCTGTAAAATTGCATGTGATTTGTTATTTTCAAATCACATGTGATTTTATGAAATCACATGTGATTTGGAAAATCGCACGTGATTTGAAAATAGCAAATCACATGTGATTTCTCCACACATAAAATTTAACACCAAAACAAAACTCAAAAAAAAAAGTTCGTTGAAAATATATCGAAGTGCCCTTCTATTGAAAGATAAAAAATTTTCGTCGGTTAACGATTTAACATTGCAAGATATTTTATATTTTAAAAAATGGTGAAAAATGATTTTTTATTAATTTTGATGAAAAATGAATGGTTATGATTGATTTATTGTATATATGAAAAATATGTAATTTATATTGATCTCAACCGACATATGTGAAATAAAATAGACAAATGATCCCTTTATTTTAGAACAAACATGAGAACTTTTGTTGTTTCGAGCATGATAATTTTGTTGCTTCATCATTCGAATATAAGGATTCGCTCTGCCTCTGCCTTTAGAGTTAACCGCGCCTCTACTTTTGGTGTTTCAAACATGCGAATTTTTATTCTTCGACTGTTTATATACCCTTGTTTCCTTTTAATATACATTTAATTTGACAACTCTGACATCACTACACCTTTCAGATTGACCTAGACACTGATCATTTTTTGTTCGGAGGCTTCAGTAGACTTGGACGCCGGATTTTGCACCTTTCTAAGTGAATGCATGAGGATACCAGTTTGAGTCTTTCTATTTACGTAATGTATGCCTGTGTTATAAGCTTATAACTGGATGAGCATCAAAGACAGATATTACTAAAGCTTATACGTACCGGTGACTGGTCTTTATTGTATTATAGGCAAATAACACAAGCTCTTAAATAGTTTTAAGTATAGTAGCATGGCCATTGCCAATACTACTAGGGCTACCTCAAACCAAGTGGTTATCAGACTTTCAGACTTTCAGTCACACTTTCCAGAATCGCAAATAGTTCAATCTAAGTCGAAACAACTTAAATTAACATTACACGTATAGAAGTACAAAGAACGAAACACAAGGACTTTAGTCATCAAAAGATCAACAAATCAGTTTGAATGAGTTGGACACAGAAAAATTTCAAAACACAAAGTGATCATAGTATCAAACAAGACTCTTCTTATTTAAGCCCCCACGTCCACTTCCAGAAGGCTTGTAATAATCTCTTTCTCTTCTTCCTCATCTTCCACGCTATAAACTTCCTCGATCTCTCTCTAATCCTCTAATTAAATTCGGAATTTTATAAAAGAATAAATACATAACAAATTCCAAATTCAGTAAAACTTGTAAAACAACGGACATTTAGGTTCCGAGCCTGCTAAAGAAGGGGATCATGTTGAACAAAGTTTTTAATTTGTTGGTTTTTGGGAGTAGTGGTTCTCCTCCTCTACTTCCTATTGGTACTAGTGGACTAGGATTGGCTTGTAATACTAGAATGGAGAGACTTATTTCTACATGTCAGAAACTTTATTAAAGTCCTAATAATCGTCTCCTCATAAGCAGCCAGTCAAAATTCCCTTAGCTATATTTACATAATAACAATCTTGGAAAATTGCACGTTGAAAAAGGGAGCATAGTTACAAAAAGAGAGCACTTATGAAGGGATTATTTGAGAGAGGGGTACTTATGAGGCTTATCCTGTCAAAATTCCCTTAGCTATATTTACATAATAACATCTTAAAATAACAAAATAACTAGAACCCATCTGACAATCAGCTTCCATAAGTCATTGATCAGAATTACAAATACTAAAACAATTTATAGAGATATAAAATAATCAGAGATATGGTGTATTTTCAGGAATAGGGAAATTCTGAAGTATATATGTTATATATTGTATTAAGAAACGGATGGTGAAACAAGAACAAAATAAGCAGAGTGCGCTCACCTTAACACTCCCAGCATTAGCAGCAGTGCTCTTGTTATTCTTGGTGTGACTTGGTCCGCCATTATTATTAACATAAGGAGATACAAGTGTTTGTACAAAGATAGGAGACGAAATATATTCCTTACTCCTAGACAACTGTATATTCTCATCACAAGGGTAAGTCGGCATTGATTGACTAGTATCATTATTAAGTATATAGTGAATAGCATGATCATTCATCTCACAATCCTTTGACAAAAGTTCCCATGACGGTTTGACATTGTAGTTTTTCATAACCCAAGTGCCACATGAGGGGAAATCCTCGTTGTCATCATCAAAAATGGGAAATATGCATAGACGGCCTTCCATAATCCCAAGTGAGCAACCCAAATTCCAAACATATCTAGTGTCATCAGGTTGAGGAATTTCTCTAAATTCCTCTTTAGCTAAATCGAAAGACACAATTGATGCCTTATCATTAGCATCAAACCAAAATCAGTGAAGTGCCCCATTGAATAAGATACCGGGCTTTCGTAGCCACCCATAATCAAACTTGTAGTTGATTTGTCCAATATTATTCCAAATATTTGATTTCAAAGAGAAAATACGAGCAAGTGCCTTACCTTCTAGGCTGATGGCCATAACAACTTTGTAATCATCCGTAGATGAATCATAACCAAAGCCAAAACATTGCATTTCTCTATAATTTCTTTTTGGTGGCTCTTGAATTTCTCTAAACTCTCTAGTCACAGGATTGGTAACCCATAATCGAAGCCCCAAAAATAATATAAGGCCGTTGGAAGAACCTTCAAGATCCCAGCAATTGTAGGAATCCCACTCTAATTCATATGCTGTACTCTTAGCGATCTTTCTTCTGTTGTACTCCTCTTTGTTGCTAATAAACTTAACATGAGTTTTAACAAAAGAAGGACTTGATATCAAGGAATACCATGACTTACAAACGCTTTTGCATAGGAGAAGATCTTTCACTGGCAATCTTAAAAGTATCGCCTCGACAACATCAAACATAACCATCTCTATCGTTCAAACCCTAGATCGTAACACCAAGGGTTGCCGAAAGTATAGGTATAATAGATATGATCAATATATGTAAATAAATAAATATACAAGCGTATGCTCGTTGTTCAAGTCCAACCCAAATACGTATTGACATTAATTTGTGCATTGGGCCAGCCTCTCCTTAACAAACATACTCCACGTTTATTTTTGTTCTTTTTGACTTTTTTTAACTGTACACCACTCGTTTCAGGTTGTTGATCTATTCAGATACCGTTGGGCGAGGCGAGAAAAAAAATAAACAACTTACTATGTTTGATAAACTTCTTTAAGAAACATAGCTATTTTTTCTTTTGGTAACTTGTGTTTAACTTAGGTTTCTAATCTCAAAGTTACTAGCCTTTAGAATACCCCGGAGTTGGCACATGTGAACATCCGTGACCATAAGAGGATTAAACATAATAGTTTTTGTATATGGACAATTGAAAAATCAATCCAAATTAGTTTAAATTTAGTTTGTTCCTTTGTCAATTTAATAAAATGGTTTGTAATAGTAAATAGTGTCCCATAACTAATGTAAAACAACTTATTTTCTTAATAAAAGTTAAGACTATTTCAATAATAATACAACATAATAACATGTAGGATGACTTGTCTTGTTTCTCATTCACTGTTTTCTTAAGAAAACACAAGTAAAAGTTCACATATTTCTGTGTATCAAATCTTCTAAGGCAAAACATGAAATTATTTAAGCAATATTGACATTGATATATTAAGTGAAACATATATATGTGAACTAAAATAGACAAATGATCCCTTTATTAAACATGAGAACTTTTGTTGTTTCGAGCATAATTGGATGAGCGTCAAAGACAGATGTTACTAAAGCTTATACGTACCGGTGACTTGTCTTTATTGTATTATAGGCAATGTTCTAAAAGGCGTGAATTGTGTCTTGGCTGCATATATACGCCTCAATCCTTAATGTACATTTGCGTTTGACAACTCTGACATCAAAAAATATTTATAGATTTATGTATTTATAATTTTGTATTTTTTTTAAGAGCAATTTCAATAACTAAAGCCCCAATCCTAAATAACCATACCCTAATATGAGGCCAAAATAAGAATTAAGTTTGAAGAAATAGCCCATATACTAGAAATTAAGCCTGTGTAAATCCTTAAATTCTTCTAAAATAGGATGAGCTTTACCAAAGACAGATTTTACTTTTAAAGAAGCACCTTGGTTCATTTCGTGGCGCCAGGCCACGCCCGGCGATTGACGGGCGCCATGGCTTTATAGAACACTAATTATAGGCAAATAACACAAGCTCTTAAATATTTTAAGTAGTACTGGTATGACCATTATTGACATCCCAATACTCTTCAAATGAGTATAAAGAAAGAAACACAAGGACTTTAGTCATCAGATGATCAACATATCAGTTTCAAATGAGTTGGACACCCAAAGTTTTCAAAACACAAAACACAAAACACAAAACGCAAAGGGATCATAGTATCAAAACGACTCTTCCAATTAAAATATTAATTCCTTGGCTTGTTCTTATTTCAGCCCCCCTTCTAGTTCCAGAAAGCCTATAAAGATCTCTTTCTCTTCTTCCTTGTCTTCCACACTATCAACCTTCTCGATATCTCTCTTTCCCTGCAATTGAATTCAGAACTTTATAGAAGAATAGATAAATAAAAAATTCCAAATTCAGTAAAACTTGTACTAATATAACGGACATTTACGTCCTAAGCCTGCTAAAGAAAGGGATAATGTTTAAAAAGTTTTGTGTTTCTGATTATTGTGTGTAGTGGTTCTTCTTCTCTACTTCCTATTGGTACTAGTGGACTAGGATTGACCTGTAATACTATAATCGAGAGACTTATTTCTACGTGTTCGGAAACTTTAGTAAACTCCTAAATATCGCCTCCTAATAAGCAGCCAGTGTTGGCTCTCTCGTTCAACAACCTTGGCAAAGGATATATATAGTAAAAGAATTGGGAACTAAAATTGATTTAGAAAGGGAAATTTGACCTTAAAAAAAGACACTTCACAAGTGCACTCTTTGTATAACTGCGCTCCCTTTCTAAAAATGCAATATATGTTCCGAAATACCCTGATTTTCACCTTTTACACTTTCTTTCATTCTGATCTCAACCTCGATATTTGGATTTTCAGAACACCCCCGTTGCTCCTTGAAAGAGGGCGGAGTTATACAAAGAGAGCACTTATGAAGGGTTTATTTGAGAGAGGGGCACTTGTGAGGCATATCATGTCAAAATTCCGTTTACTATATTTACATAAAATATCTTAAAAATTAAAATAACAAAATAACTATAACCCATGTGTGCGACAGTATAGGCAACAGTAGATAAACAACAGAACCTTTATTCAGATCTAAGCTGCAATAGTCAGCTTAGATTAATAGTATCCAAATGTTACAAGATTAGATTAATGTCAATGAGACAATAATCATATGAATGTAAGACAAGACAAGATCGGTGAAATGATCTAAGAAGAAGAGAGTGATACAAAAGGCGCACACTCAGTGTGTGTAACCCTAGATTAAGGGACTTATTAAATAAGAGATTAAGTTACACTAAGACCCTCTAACGGCTATAAATGACTCATCGCCAGAAATGAGTAACTCTTCAATGAAACCATCTTCTTGGAACTTTAAACCTTTTATTCTTTGTCCATGAATAACCCCTGTAGAATCTCTGCAATGATCATAACTTGAAAGCCATTAGAATCGATAGAATGATATGTTTGCCACATTAATACTCCAAATTCTAACATTCCCCTTAATCGATTAGCAAACATATCAAACAATATCAATTTTCACACAAAATTTATCGCGATAAGCAGGAGATTTTTAGTGAGGATGTCTGCGGTTTGGTTTGAAGAACCAATCTTCTTAGCACTTATAACACCTCTTGCAATTTTCTCACGATGAAGTGAACATCAATTTCAAAATGTTTTGATCTTTCATGAAAAGCAGGGGTTTGACAAGTTGTAAAGCGATTTGTTGTCAAAAAGATTAACAGGAAGATTGATATCAACTTTTAGATCTTTTAGGATTTTTGAATCAAATGATTTCCACGAGCAGCGAGACATAGATCTATACTCGCTTACGTGGAAGATTTTGAAAGAGTGTTTTGTTTTTACTTTTCCATGAGATCAAACAATCATTGAAGAAAACACAATAACACGTGATGATTTTACGGTTTTCTTGCATTTGCCCAATCAAGATCACTATATCCTTCAAGATGATTTTCGAGTTCTTGAAATTGTACCTTAGACCTTTTCACGGAGCTCCTTTTAGATATCTCGAACATTGAGGCACATTCGGATGAGATTTTAAGGAGAATGCATATATTGTGCCGACAATGAACGAGTATGAGATGTCGTGTCTTGTATGGGTGAGATAGATAAGTTTCCCAGTAACCGATAACCGGTGATGTTGACAAGCAATGGGTCATCGCGGTGGGAATGTATGGAAGCACGAGTTGGGTTCCATAGGAGTGGACACAGTTTGCACCCAAGAAGACCAAATTCTTTGAGGAGTTCAAGACGGTATTTTCTTTGAGAAAGACAAATGTCATTCCCGTTTTAAAACCTCAATGCCAAGGAAATATTTTAGATTTCCCAAGTCTTTGATATGAAATTTGGATTTTAGAGACTCTTTAAAAGATTTATCTCATCAATGCAGTTTCAGTGAGAACAATATCATCCACATAAACAAGCGAGCAATAAACTTGTTATTCTCTTTTGGTGAACAGGAGTGATCATTGATGATTGAACAAAGTTATTTTCTTTTAAAATACTCACAAGTTTTTCATTCCATTTCACGGGAGCTTGTTTTAGGCCATATAGAGACTTGACAAGTTTACAAACTTTATTTTTATTGTTCTCATCACAAAACCCTTTGGGGATGGTCATATAGATATCCTCATCAAGATCTCCATACAAGAAGGCATTGTTAACATCAAGTTGAAAAGAGGCCATTTGTTTTTTACAAATTTAGGGCAATAAGACATCTAACAAGAGACATTTTCTAACAGGGAAAAAGTTTCATCATAGTCTATTCCTTCCCTTTGGTTATAGCCTTTAACAACTAATCTAGCCTTGTATCTATCAACTTCACCATTGGCTTTATATTTGATTTTAAAATCCATTTGTAACCAATGGGAGTTCTATTAGGAGGTAGATCGGTTATATCCCAAGCATGGTTTTCATTTAAGGCCTCAATTTCGAATTCATAGCATCAACCCAATTACTATCATGGATAGCTTCTTCATAATGTGGGTTCAATACTTTTATTAAGACTAGATGTAAAGCGGTAATTATCTTTGTTAAGATTGGAGTAATTAACAACCTTTTCAACACCATATTTGACTTTCCTTCTATAATAAAGTCATTAAGATTCTTGGGCAACTTGGAAACTACGGTTGACCTTCTAGCGATAATGGTGGCAAGCCTCTTTCTTGTTCGGAGAATCGGTGTTGTATCGCGAGGATCGAAAGCGCATCGTGAGAATGTGAATCATGTGATATGTTGCCCTCGGGTGTGTATTATCATCTATAGATGTTGCAACCGGTTCGTCAATCCTAGTAGGATGACTTACCACCGTGCCATCATCATTGGATGTCACTCTCCTTCATCATTGGGACTTATTTGTGAGTCAAAAATTTTTGTGATTTAAATCTTTTGGTACAAAGGTTTCAACAAAAGGTTTTGACACGTAATTTTCATTTTGAAAGGAAAACAGTTTCATAAAATTTGACATCTCGGAGTAAAGATATTTTTGTTTCAAGGCTCAAGAGTTTATAGCCTTTCTTCTCATTTAAGTAACCAATAAAGACACTTTTTCGGACCTACTACCAAATTTATCGAGATGTTGAGAATTGTGGCATAACATAAGCACCAAAGACTCTAAGGAGAGAGAGTGAAGGGTCATGCCCATACACAAGGAAGAACGGGACTTGCAGACAGGAATCAAGAGGCAACTGTTTATGACATAGGCGTGTTAGAACACATTCGGACCAAAGATTTAGAGGTAATTCCCACAAACATGAGGGATCTAGCTACATTAAGGAGATGCCTATGTTTCCTTTTCGCTATACCGTTTTGTTGTGGTGTATAAACACAAGAAGTTTGATGTAAAATTCGTTTTCATGGAAAAAATGTTGAAGTTTATTATTGACAAATTCGTCCCATTATCACTTCTAAAGATCTTGACATTGTGTTCAAATTGACTTGATAGCATGTGAGTAAAGTTAACAATGGAAACATAAACATCATCCTTCCCTTAAGCATATAAACCCATACGCCTCGGAATAGTCATCAACAACAGTTAAAAATATTTGTAACCATCTCTGCTAGTGACTTTATATGGTCCCCATACATCAAGATGGACAAGTTGACCAATTTTAGTTGATTTATGTTCACTTAGAGGAATGGTTCCTGGTTTTTAGCTTTATTACAAGTGTCACGAGATGATCGGTTCGATGTACTATCAAATTTAAGAGTGGGTTTAAGTATGTGTAGGACTTGGTCGGAGGATGACCAAGTCTTTGATGCCAAAGATTTTTGAAACATGACAAACAGATATGCGCTTATTAGAAATAATCTTACATGAAGAATCAATATCAAACATATATAACCCATTGTGTTGTTTACCAATCCCCACAATCCTTTTTGATGTAAATCCAGATATAGCAATTAGATTCATTAAACCCGACAAACATCTTGTTGTCTCTAGCAATTTTATGAACGGATAGCAAACTAACATTGTACTCGTGAACAACAAGTACATCAAAAGAGTTAGATCATTATTGATCTTTAAATCACCAATTTTTGTAATTAAGGCTGAAAACCGTTGGGATGTCCAACAGCTTAAACCAAGATTTGAAATGTTAACAACATTGATTAAAAATTTCAACACAATCATGTCTTGATTTGCACCGAATCAACAATCCAACCAAGATCGATGTTTTCGGATAATGTCTTAGTGTTGTTGTTAAAAACTTGTTGAAGTTTATATTAAACTTGACACCGCCATTAAAGAAGGTTCCCGAAAATTTTTACGCCAAGTTGGCATTAGCGAGATGACACATTGTTGTCATTGAGAAGACTCATAAGTCTTGAGAGTCGTTCATTAGATAAGGAGAGCAGGAGAGTTCTTTGGTACTATTATCATGACAAGATTGGTTTCAGCAGAAACATTGTTACTGCTTGAAAGGTTTACCATTAAAATTTCTCTTAGCATATCCAAGCAGGATAGCCAACAAGATCATAACATCTATCAATGGTGTGACCAGGGTTTTTGCAATTAGTACATTTTAGGTTCATGTTTGGTCCTCTCGCTATTAGAGTGTTACCATTATTAAAACTAGACACTTTGTTATTAAAACCTCTTTTGTTATCAAAAATTTTCCACCATCGAAGTTTTTGCAAAAAAGTGTAGCATTGGGTTTAGCGAGCTATTCCCGGATGAAACATTCGTGAGATTCTTCTCCGAGACAACAGAGAAAGCAGTTTTGACATTAGGTAAAGGATCTCGGTTAAAATATTGCTTCGATGGGAACATAGGAGTCATCAAGACCCATAAGAAATTGCATTAACTTGATTAGTCGATTGTGTTTTTCAAAATGTTTTGCAGCCTCACAAGTGGGAGGCAAGCTAATCATACAATCAAATTGTTTCCATAAAGAGTTAAGATTGTTATAGTAATCGCAAGAGAGGACCCACTTTGACTAAGAGAATTTATGTTTTGTGCAAATTAAAGATAGTGAACCATCAACTTTATCATAGGTGTCTTTAAGATCATTCCACATTTCATAAGCGGTTTTAGAATAAATAGCACCAAAGAAATAATTGTAGGTGAGAGAGTTGAGGATCCAAGTGACCACAACAGAGTTACAAGTATCCCATTGATTAGCAAGACTGGGTTTGAATCATTTCTTATGAGTACCATCAATAAACCCCAACTTGTTATGGTTCCTTAAGGCAAACATCATGGCCATATTCCATATTTTATAATTTTCGGCCCGGTGAGTTTAATAGAAATAATGGGAGTACCATTGGTGTTATTTGGTGTAAATACAAAGCATCACCAAAGGTAAGCTTTTCTCGTGGAACCACCACCACCAACATTATCATCACCAATAGCCATAATACAAACAATAAGGCAGAGATAATAAGACGGACAAAGGATCACGGATAGATATAATAATAAGAGTAAATAGACAAGTAAATAAGACTTTGCAATAAGAAACAACAAGCACCAAGCACGTGGACTAGGTAAACTGAGCAGTATTCGTGCCACTCAAGGTGGCGAGATCAAGATGTTAGTCTACCCGTTTGCACCCACAGAGGCTTAAGCATCTTGATGTTTAAAGAGAAGATAAGACTTAGACTTACGGAGAAATATGCAATGAAGAACAAATCACAATCACCCTAGATTCACTTAGTCTAGGGCTAATTGTAAGTAGAAGATAACCGATGATTACGCCAATAGCAATAACCCCAAACCACCAATAGTTGCGAAGAGAATCAATGAGCTCAAGCTCGATACCATGCGCGACAAGATAGGCAACAATGAGATAAACAATGAACCTTTATTCGGATCTAAGGCGCAATAGTCGACTTAGATTAATAGTATCCAAATGTTACAAGATTAGATTAATGTCAATGAGACAATAATCATATGAATGTAAGGACAAGACAAGATCGGTGAAATGATCTAAGAGAAGAAGAGAGTGATACAAAAGGCGCACACTCAAGTGTGTGTAACCCTAGATTAAGGGACTTATTAAATAGGAGATTAAGTTACACTAAGACCCTCTAATGACTATAAATGACTCATCGTGAAATGAGTAACTCTTCGCAGAAACCATCTTCTTGGAACTTTAAACCTTTTATTCTTTGTCCATGAATAACCCTGTAGAATCTCTACAATGATCATAACTTGAAAGCCATTAGGAACTGATAGAATGATATGTTTGCCACAGATTAATACTCCAAATTCTAACACCATGTTACAGTCAGCTTACATAGTTAACTGATCAGAGAAACAAATAATAAAGCAATGTATAGGGATATAAAACAATCAGAGATATGGTGTATTTTAATGTATAGGGGAAATCTAAAGTGTATATGTTATATATTGTATTAAGAAATGGATGGTGAAATAAGAACAAAATAAGCAGAGCGCGCTCACCTTAACACTCCCAGCATTAGCAGCAGTAACATAAGGAGATACAAGGGTTTGCACAAACATAGGACACCGAATATGTTCCTTACCTCTAGACAACTGTATATTCTCATCACAAAAGTAAGTCCGACTTATCCTAGATTGAATAGTATCCTTAAGAATATAGTGAATAGCATAATCCTTCATCTCACAATCGTTTGGAAAGAGTTCCCAAGAATTGTAGCTTTTCATAACCCAAATGCCACATGAGGGGTAAGCATCTTCATCATAAGCGGGAAAGATGCATAGACGGCCTTCGATGATCCCAGTGAGTAACCATAATTCCAAACATATCTGGTGTCATCAGGTTGGGGAATTTCTCTAAATTCCTCTTTAGCTAAATCAAAAGACACAAGTAATATATTTTCCCTGGTGGTATCATTAGGATTAAGCCAAAACCAGTGAAGTGCGCCATTGAATAAGATACCAGGTATGGCTAGCACACCATCATCAAACCTATAATTGACTTGTCCAAAATGTTTCCAAATATTAGATTTCAAAGATAATATACGAACAAGTGCCTTACCTTTTGGCAGATGGCCATAACAACTTTGTAATCATCTGCGGATGAATCATAACCAAAGCCAAAACATCGCATCTCTTTTCCTGGAATTATTTTTGGTGGCTGTTGAATTTCTCTAAACTCTCTAGTCATAGGATTAGTTACAAAAATTCGACCTCCTGAATATACACATACAAGGCCGTTGGAAGAACCTTTCATCCACCAATTATTGTAGTATGTAATCATATCGATCTTTCTTCTGTTGTCCTCCTCTTTTTTGCAAATAAATTTAACATGAGTTTTAACAAAAGAAGGACTTGATATCAAAGAATACCATGACTTACAAACACTCTTGCATCGGAGAAGATCTATCACTGGCAATCTTAAAAGTATCTCCTCGACAACATCAGACATTACCAACTCTATCAGAAGGCTTGACTTGTTCTTTTCTTCCTTATTATCTTCCACGCTATAAACTTCCTCAATCTCTCTCTTTTCCTGCAATTGAATTCGGAATTTTATAAAAGAATAAATAATTAACGAATTCCAAATTTGGTGAGTGAGAGAAAAACACAGTTCACACGGTGAAAATGATTCTCCTTATTACTTCAAAATGAAAGATACAAAGGTTTTATATGACGAGATGGGAGGAAGGAGATGGGAGGAAGGAGAAAAGAATAACGAAAAGTTACAAAACAAACCCTACACTATTTCAATGTTCCAATATGAGTCCTTCAACTATTAACCAACCCTCTTTTACACTCCCCTCGAGTTGAGAGGTGGAAGGGCTGCAAGCTCCCAACTTGGACATTAATTTAGAATCTTGATCTCTTTGGAAGAACTTTAGTAAACACATCGACCGGTGGTCTTTAGTGGAAACATGAGAAGGTAGGACTTCCCATTCTTGACTTGATCCACACATAATGGCAATCCACTTCTATATGCTTTGTTACGGCATGGAAGACCGGATTGGCGACTATATATATGGCGACTTGATTATCACATTTCAAATCTCTGGGACCAAGATCTTTGAGCCCCAAATCTTTCAACAATGTCACCGACCAGTAACTTCACAACATGTTAGGGCCATAGCTCGTATTGACGGTGATGATCTAGACACCACTTGTTTGCTTAGATTTCCATGAAATAGGTGATTGACCCGACAAAATACAATAGCCGATGGTGGACCTTCTTGTCATAGGACAACTAGCCCAATCAACTGTCGCAATAAGCGATCAAATGAGCGGTGAACCATTAGCTAATAATATACCTTGACTGGTGAATTCAACAAATATCTCATCAAATGTTTCACTTTGCTTGCATATGCATTGATGTAGGATTTTGCATAAGCGGCTCAACAAGCGCAGATATAGCAAATATCGGTCTTGTTATTGTGAGATATATGAGTTTGCCTATGTATCTTACGTATACTTGGATCGGTAAAGGAGTTCCGTATGCGCTTGCAACTTGATATGAGAATCCATAGGCAACTTGTATGGTCTTGCATTAGTCAAACCGACTTCTTGAAGTAAATCGATGAGTGTACTTCTTTTGAGAGATGAAAATGCCTTGGTCACTTTTGCACACCTCGGTCCTAAGAAATAATTCATCGACCCAAATCCTTCATGTGAAAATGAGTACTTAATTGTGTTTTAAGAGCTTGAATCGAGTGTTGCTAGAACCGGTGATTAGAAGATCATCAACATAAACAAGAAGCTGCTGTAAAGGATTGACATCTGTCTTGATGAACAATGAGTGTCGACCTTAGATTGAGTATAGCCAAAGGACAACAATCTTTGAAGAGTTTGGCAAACCCTTTGTCTAGGTGCTTGTTTGAGGCCATACAAGGACTTCTTGAGTTTGCATACTAAACTTGAATCGTGAGGAACATTTTGCACACTCTCCCCTTTCCAATATACCCTTGAGGCATTTGCATATACACTTCTTCAAAGAGATCACCATGGAGAAAGGCATTAGACACATCCATTTGACAAATTTCCCAACCTTTCATGGTGCTGCTGCAAGTAAAGCTCTATGATCACCATTTTGCCCTTTGGAGCAAAAGTTTCTTCATAGTCAACACCTTTTCTTTGCTATTCCCATTCACTACAAGTCTAGCTTTCTTCTTGTCAAGTGTACCATCGACTTTGAGTTTGATTTTGTAGATCCAATGACAAGCAATAGCTTTCTTCCCTTTAGGTAGAACAGTCACTTCCATGTATCATTCTCCTCTAATGCTCTTAGCTCCAAATTCATTGCATTACACCAATCTTCTTCTTTAAGCTTGCTTCTTTGAAGTAAGTAGGTCTTGTTGAGCCACCAAAGCACATAGAAAAGCATGAAATTGAGGCGAAGAGATGGCGACACTTGATTAGCCTTTGGTTGATGAATTGGTGTTACATAATCTTTTAGCCGACTTGGAGCACTTGACACTCTAGTGGATCTTGATTCTGCATCTTGAACACTAGTGGTTGGAATGAAAGATGGTGCGGTGTGAACAACATCGTGATTCATGAACAACATCGTGAGAATCATGAACAACATCGGTGATTCATGAACAACTTGAGAATCATGAACAACCGGCGGATAACAAAGGGCTCATGAGCAGGTTGTGTTGTGGATACAAAATCTTCATACCACAATGGTGAAGAAATGGGTGCGAGCACGAGGTTGAAGAACTTGCAACATACTTGTTTTAGAGTAGGAAATATATGTTCATAGAAGACAACATCTCTTGACACAAACCTTGTATGATTCGACAAATTGAAGTTTGTACCCCTTTTGATGTTGTGGATAACCCGAAATAAACAAGGTACACCTCGGAATCAAATTTGTCGGCAACTCGGAAGGATTACTAGCCATTGCTAAACAACCAAACACCCTTAGATGACTATACTCGGGTTTAGATTGCAACAAAACTTCATAAGGTGTCTTAAATTTCAACACACGGTGGGAAATCATTAATGAGATATGTTGCGGTGATAACACAGTCACCCCAATAATGTCTGAGGCAAATGAGCATGCAATCTTAGGGCTCTAGCTATCTCCAATATGTTTCTATGTTTCCTTTCTACCCTCCCATTTCTTTGAGGTCTATCAACACATGAAGTTTGATGCTCTATTCGAGTGAGTCCATAAAAGGGCCTATAGATCCTTTGAGAAATTCTAAGGCATTGTCGATCTCACCACTTTTATATCTTTTCAAGCGCTTCTTCACAAAAGTAACAAATGACTTGAAAGTAGCAAAGGCATCGACTTTCGACTAGTAAATATGTCCAAACGACTCTACTACAATCATCAACTATAGTGAGAAAATACTTATGATTCCTATGGTTGGAACTTTATAGGGTCCCCAAATGTCTATATGAATGAGTGAAATGGAACTTTGGAATGAGATTTACTAGCGAGAATATGGAAGTTTTGTGAATTTTGCCATTGGACAAGTCAAACAAAATTCTCATTAGAATGAGATACACTTTCGAGAACATAAGTAATATGTTTGAAAGTAGAATCGAAATGTGACCAAGTCTATGATGCACAAAGCTGTAAAATTATTGAAAACACTAAAAGCATAGTTTGTTGGAGCGAGCAGTTTGAGAAAAATGAAAATAGACTACAATCTTCAAGGCGAGACACAACCATTGAAGAAAGTTGAGAATGAATTTGATCGAGAGGAAGATTGAGTAGATGATAGAGGCCGACTTGCTTTTACCCAAGCCCAACACCTTCACGGTTTTCAAGTCTGGATAACACGAATTTCTCATAAAATGTAACAAAGCAATGAGAATCTTTTGTTAGTTTAGAGGCCGACAAAAGCTTGAATTTGAAGGAAGGAACTATGAGAACATTGTTTAGCTTAAGTCCATTTTGTAAAGCAACATTGCCTACTTTGGAAATGGTGAAGTATGTCCATTTGGCAAATTAATAACTGTTTACACTTAAGAGCCTCAACATCATTCAAATCATTGCTATCGGTGACATATGATCACTTGCCCTGTATCAATTATCCATCCTTCATAACCCCATTCACACAAGAAAAGCGATAAAGTGTACCTTCTCCAAAAGGATGTTCCAATGCATTGGTCTCATCGATGGTGCGATTGAAATGAGGAATACTCTTCATTAGTTGCTCAAATTGCTTTGAAGTGAAGACCACATGACCACCGGTTTCAACCATTGCATTTGTCTTTTCACATAACTGGACCGACCTTACGAGGAGCTTTACCTTTACGTGTTGCTTATACTTGTAATGCCATGTAGGGTAACCAACTTTCTCCCAACATTTATCGGTGGATGCCACTTGTAGCCACATATGTTACACTTCTCTTTGACCTCACCTTTGCTATAGAGGGCTGTAGATTCAACAATTGACTGTCCTGATCCAAATACTCCCCTTTGAGACTCTTCTTGCTGAAGCAAAGCACAAGCAGTTTCAACACTTGGTAAAGGAGAGTTTAACAACAACTGACTCCTTTGATGAGAAAATTTTTCATCCAAACCATTCAAGAACTGAAACAATCTTTGTTCTTCTTTACGAGTACTCAAGCGGTTAGAAAAACGACAATTTACGGAGTAATATTGACTATTCTTGGCAATTCATTCATTGAATCAATTCTTCCCAAACACACTTCATACTTGTATAGTACTCACTCACGAGATCTTCGATTGCATAGTCTCATAAGTTTCTCTGTTCAACTTATACTTATGTGACCCATTCTTTGAGCAAATCTTTTCTCAAGTTGAATCCAAATTGCATAAGCGGTTCAATGAACATAATAGACTTTGCAATTGATTCGAGATCTTGAGTTCATTAACCAACTAATCACAGTTATTACATGTATCCCATTGTTCTTGTAAATTCCCATCATCTTGTGATCTTGGGCTGTTCCTCGATGAAACCTAACTTTCTTTTGGTAGAAAGAGCAATTTCAACCGATCTTCTCCAAGAACGATAGTTTTGTGCTCTAACAATTTTCATTCACCACAAGAGTACGGGGCCATCGGAAGGATGCAAATCTGATGGATTTTGGAACAAAAGAGATTATTTGTTTTGGCTAGTAGCATCGGTTGAAGAAGATGATCTTGCCATTGTTAACTGCGTTGCGGAAGCTTCAACAATCTTGAAAGAACCGTTATAACAACGGATGATTCAACAAATTCGGTCTTGAATAAGACACTTGAAGCGAATCACTTTACGAATGTAGATGAAAAATTGATAGTTATTGATGAAAGAATTGTGATGAGAATGATAGAAATGATGGAGAAATGATGATTTGATAATGATCGGAAAAAGTTAGTTACGGTGGTTTATGGTGATCGGAAAAGTTAGTTACGGTGGTTGTAGCGGTTTATGGCGATCAAGAACTCATTCTTGAGCTCGATACCATGTTGTGATAATGAGTAGAGAGAAACACACGATTCGCACGGTGAAAATGATTCTCCTTATTACTTCAAAATGAAAGATACAAAGGTTTTATCTGATGAACAGATGGGAGGAAGGAGATGGGAGGAAGGAGAAAAGAATAACGAAAAGTTACAAAACAAACCCTACACTATTTCAATGTTCCAATATGAGTCCTTCAACTATTAACCAACCCTCTTTAAGAAGGGTACGTACACCTCATTGCACGTGCAACGCACATTCAAAATAAATTTTTTTGAAACCTGCTTTCTACATCTTGACTTCTATATCCGTTCTAATCTGCTTGGTGCTAACGAAAGTTGTTGTTCGTCCCTAAGTAAGGTAGATTTAATCTTCGTTTTTGTATTTAATCTGCTACATAAAGGGAAAATTGAAAATCATAAATTTTGTATGTGGATAATCAGGTTGTTTTAGGTGGTTTATAATCATGGCACATAACAACTTCTTTTTTGTGAATATTAACTTGCATAGAACTTGTTTAGGTATTCTATGTTCAGGTCACACAAGATGTTGTGTTCTGTTGTTCTGTGCTGCCATGTTTACATAAGTCGCAAGTTCCAACTAGTTTGTAAATCTCAGAAGCTACTTTCAAAATGACTAACTGGTTCACCTCTTCATATTTATATGATATTTTAGCTATTTACTTACTTTGTAAATCTCAGAAGCTAGACTTACCATTGTTTTTCAATTTCCCTATGGTATTTTTTTATTGGCAAACTTACTTTTTAGATGAGGTAACGAATTTATCTCAATGGATACTCCAAACCTGATTAGCGACAATGTTGGCCGCCTCAAACTTGATTAGCAACAATCATGGCCGCCTCAGCCCTCAGGAGCAGCTCACATAATGTTGTAAAACAGAAAAGTGTGTTACCCATTGAACCTGATATGGAGCTACATAAGCTACCAGCAGTAAATAATCAAAGAAACAATAGCGTCGACTACAATTAGTGAAACTCTTTGTATATTGTTCTGTAGACACAAATGAATATTGAACTTATATGTGATTATTTCCCCCATGTTGTCATGCAGATAAAGTAATTTGTCAACTTTTATTCTTGTGTCCATGTTCATTGTCTAGTCAGATGATATGTACTCCCTCCGTCTCAAATTATAAGTCCATTTTGACTTTTCAAAGTCATTTTATTTTAACTTTGACTTTAATTATTTCTTTTAGTGTTATATAATACTTGATGTAAAATATATAAATGGATATGTGATTTAAATGCATTTTTATTTGTATACTTTTCATCAAGTATTATATAACATGGAAAGAAAAAATTAAGGTCAAAGTCGGAAGAAAAAAACTTTGAAAAATAAAAAATGGACTTATAATTTGGGACGTGCACATAGTGCACAATACTGTTTAGGCTTTGCAAAATATTCCCACTTTGCAAGTGATCTCAAATCATATATATATATAATACAATAGACGGACGCCTAATGAAACTAAGTCAAAGCTAAAGAGTCGATGAAACTATATATGTGATGATGTCAAATCCTAAAATCTTAGATTATGTAGCTTGAACGTTACATGTAATGGCTCTTTTGAATGTAGTACTATCCAATTCCTTGTCCATATTGATTGTGTTGGGATTTATGTTATGAAGAAGGAACCAATCAAAATTTCGAATCAAAGAGGCAACTATTAGTCAGATCGTCTTTGAAGCCATTGATTCTCCGGGACACGTTCTTCTTCCCGATGCAAATGGGAAAAATTGAATGTCATTCCTCTTGTAACGCATCTTTGATCCCATAAATCTTTCGGGTCTAAAGCTAAATGGAGCGTCCCAAATGATATCATGACTAATTGCCCAACCATTAACCACAAGTTGATGTACTATCTCTTGGGATGATGTAGCCGATCACCTCACATGTTTGCATAGAATTACGCGATACAAGAAATGGTCCTTTGTGGAGGGGGGATCTTAATGCTTTCTTAGTAACAATAGCTTTTAAGCATAGGAAAGACAAACAAAATCTGACCCTTTAAGTACATTCTCGTGTATAAGTTGCATTTTTTCATCCTTAGCCTTTTGCATCGCGTTTTGGTTTATTAGAAGCTCGGTGACAAGCCACTCAATGGTTGTAGTTTCAGTGACCAAAGAAAATATCTCATGAGAAGCAACCACTTCCCTTCCTCCACATTCACTACCCGAATTATTGTTTTCAATCACTTCTCCTATTCCGCCTTCTTCTTCTTATCACTACCCACATCATGAATTTCCATCACATATTCCACACAATCATCAACCCCCTCAATCCTCAATATACTAGCAGGTAAACACCGATACGAAGGTAACACAACCGACCCAGAAAACATCAAATGCAAGCACTTAACACCTAAAATGTTTTTCGGCACAAACTTAACAATACTCTTGATAACCACACTAGCTTTTGCAACACGAATAAAGCTACATGTCTCGATGCTAAAAAACAAACAGCCTAAATCAAACTCTCACTCAAGTTGCTGCTTCCAATTATTATGACTCAAATAACACCTAAAGGAAAATTATTTAGGAAAAAAATGGTTATTCAGAATTCAGCACATATTAGTGGCACCAAAGACATAGTCATATTCTCTTTTTAAGTAACACTATGCACATGATCACAAGGTATGTTTCTTAAATCTTTAGCTTAATTTTGTGTATGCAACTAAAGCAAATGAAAGAATACCTATGTTGATGGTCACAATACCATGTCATTTAAACAGCAATATTAGTTCAGTATAATTCAAAACTTTTCCAAATCAGTTATCATTATTGCCCTCCCAATACTCTTCCAACTCAATCTGGTGTGTGTGTGTGTGTGTGGGGGGGAAGGGGGGGGTTAGATTTTCAGTCACACTTTCCAAAATTGCAAAAAGTTCAATCAAGTCCGAACCACTTAAATTAACATTACACAATATTTCTAGAAGTATAAAAAACGAAACACATGGATGTCATCAGATGATCAACAAATCAGTTTGAAATGATTTGGAGAAAGAAACTTTTCACAATACAAAATACCAAACACAAAGGGATCATAGTGTCAAACACGACTCTTCTTATTCAAATATTAATTCCTTGACTTGTTCTTATTTCAGCCCCCCTTCTGCTTCCAGAAGGCCTATAACAATCTCTTTCTCTTCTTATCTTCCACGCTATAAACTTCCTCGATCTCTGTTTTCCTGCAATTGAATTCAGAATTTTTCACATAATAGATACATAACGAATTCTAAATTGAAATTCGTAAAACTTGTAAAATAACGGACAAGTAAGTTCCAAGCCTGCTAAAGAAAGGGATAATGTTTAACAAAGTTTTAAGTTGTTGAATTTTGAGTTTAGTGCTTCTTCTCCTCTACTTCCAATTGGTGCTAGTGGTTCTTCTCCTCTACTTCCTAAAGAAAGGGATAATGTTTAACAAAGTTTTTACGTTTAGTGCTTCTTCTCCTCTACTTGTCCGTTGTAAAATAACGGACAAGTAAGTCCCGAGCCTGCTAAAGTAAGTCCCGATTCGGTAATACCAGAATCAAGAGACTTAATACTACGTGTTCGGAAACTTTACTAAACTTCTAATAATCGCCTCGTTCAACAACCTTGGAAAAGGATAGAATAAAATGATTGGGAAGTAAGACCAATTTACAATGGGAAATTGGACAGCATACACCTCATAATGTAACCTCTCTCAAATTTGACAGCTCCCTTTTTCAACATGGTTCCGAAAATACCCTTGATTTTCACCTTTTACACTTTCTTTCATTCTGATCTCAACCTTGATATCTGGATTTCAGAACACCCGTTGCTCTTGAAAAAAGGGGCATAGTTATACCAAGAGAGCACTTATGAAGGGTTTATTTAAGAGAGGGCACTTATGAGGCATATTCTCCTTAACTATATTCACATAAAGAATCTTACAGCAAAATAACAAGAACCCATCTTACAACCAGATTCCATGAGCCATTGATCAGAAAAACAAATACTCCGTAATAAAACAATTTATAGGGATATAAAATAATCAGAGATATGGTGTATTTTCAGGAATAGGGAAAGTATATATGTTATATATCAAGAAACAAGAACATAATAAGCAGAGCGCTCACCTGAACACTCCCAGCATTAGCAGTGCTCTTGTTATTCTTTGCGTGACTTGGTATGCCATTATTATTAACATAAGGAGATACAAGGGTTTGCACAAACATAGGAGACTGAATATGTTCCTTACTCCTAGACAGCTTTATATTCTCATCACAAAAGTAAGTTGCCATTTTCCTAGATTGAATAGTATCCTTAAGCATATAGTGAATAGCATGATCCTTCATCTCATAATCCTTTGGAAACAGTTCCCACGAATTGTAGCTTTTCATAACCCAAGTGCCACATGAGGAGAAATCGTAATCCTCGTCGTCATCAAAAGGGATATGAATGCATAGACGGCCTTCCATAATCCCCAGTGAGTAATTATAACTCCAAACATATCTGGTGTCATCAGGTTGGGGAATTTCTAAATTCCTCTTTAGCTAAATCGAAAGACACAAGTAATATATTTTCCTCCGTAGTATCATTAGGATTATGCCAAAACCAGTGAAGTGCACCATTGAATAAGATACCAGGCATTCTCAGCCGCCAATCGATATCATCAAACTCATAATTCACATGTCCAAACAGTTTCCAAATATTTGATTTCAAAGAAAATATATGAACAAGTGCCCTATCACTACCTTGGGAGATGGCCATAACAACTTTGTAATCATCTGTGGATGAATCATAACCAAAGCCCAAATGTGGCTCACACGAGTCATCTTCAGGAAGTTCTGGTGGGTTTGCAAGTTCTACAAACTCTCTAGTCAAAGGATTGGTTATAATAATTGAATTTCATCAGAACTTGTATATATGCATACAAGGCCATTGCAAGAACCTCCCATATTCCACCTATCATAAGAACGCCACTCTTGAGGTATTTGGTACTCATGGCATCCATACTCTTTGTATGATGTAAACATTGCGATCTTTCTTCTGTTGTCCTCATCTTTGTTGCACATAAATTTATGATGAGTTTTAACAAAAGAGGGACTTGATATCAAAGAATACCATGACTTACAAATGCTTTTGCATCGGAGAAGATCTTTCACTGGCAATCTTAAAAGTATCTCCTCGACAACATCAGACATAACCATCTCTATCAATCGATTAACACCGTGTTGTAAAAGGTTTGCCGAAGACGTAAATATACAAGTGCATGCTCGTTGTTCAACCCTAGCCCATATATTAGTTTGATATTGGCCCAACTTAGCCCACTTTCTCACATTAGTTTGAAGGAAGGCTGGGTTTGTTACTTTGGTTCTTCCTTAACGCTCTGTTCTCAAGTCTAAAATTTAAAGAATGGAAGGGGATGAGATGGGAAGGGCAAAGTAGGGGATGGGATGGGAAGAAAGTGGTTATTTATTTTTGTGTTCTTGAGTTTTTTTTAAAGTAGCAAGGAAAGGAAAGTAAGCTACACAAATTACTAATATACCCTCGTATTACCAATACGCTACTTCAACAAGAAGCTAATACATATGACATAGTGAAGAAAGCGTTGACAATGATACTGTTTATGCTTAGACAGTATATAAGTCATAATGTATATAAGAAATAAGGTTTTCACTTCTAGGAAAGTGATCATATCCTACTTTACTATTAAAATAAGTATACCAGATGATCATAGTAATATGAAAACCATAAGTTGATGTACATATCTCCTTAAGTATACCAGATGATCATAGTGTACTAGAAACGCAAGACAATCGAACCGACAGCCACGGTACGCGATGTAGTTTGGTCAAACATCTCGAGAATTAACGAAGGCTTGTAAGCCTGTTTTTTTAAAAGACTTTCGATATTCATCGACACAAAAGGTTTTGAGATTTTTTTATCAGACTACATCTCGTGGTTTTCGACTCATTTCGTTGATCATTGCTGCGTTTCTAGTGTGCTGTGTCTGGGCGCAAACAACTCCTCAAATGTTTTAATGACACAAACGTCGGTTTCCTGATGGCTTTTTCTGATTATTTACTACAGTGTAATAGTTTCTTACTCTTTAGCAATCATCTTAAAAGGTTTATAAATATAAGTGTTCCAATAGGCCAATACTTTTCAGTAGGCCCGTATGGTGGTTGATTAGTTTGTTTTCTATAAATTCCTCAACTGTATCATCATTACGGGAGAAGAAGTAAGTCAAAAATATAAAGATCGTGCGAGGTTAATATTGTAATTTAGCAAAGGTCAGAATGTTGAAACCTGCTTCTTCCCAATCCGCCCAAAATTGGACGGAACAAAATACACACAAAAGCCCATCCTTCCCTCCTCTCACCTTCCGCCCCTACCTTTCCATCTTAAAAAACTTAAGAACGCCTTTTTCCGATTTCCTTCCTCCCTTCCATTACTTTAAAAAAAAAACTTAAGAACAGAGCGTAAAAGCAATTCATAAATAAAAAAGGAGATACCGATGGTATAATCAAAGCATGAAATTAGGGCTGATACCACAAGTTAATCTAAAAAAAGGCTGATAAATAATTTATCAAACTTACTGTAATTTTTTAAGTTTTGAAATTGCTATAATCCATCATGCAAGCATTAGTCCAAAATCCCCAATTTGTAAAGATGGATCATCCTACAAACCCTATGAGCTAATATGATTGTTAGCTTCAGGCTTTAAGGGTCTAGATCATTACTTGTTATAAGTAAATTTTAGCTTCAGGCTTTAACGACACTCCAATGTGTTGGTTTTATGGATATTAGCTAAACCCTAAAAATTGTGCTCATTAGCTAAACCCTAAAAATTGTTTTGTGTGTGTTTTTCTACTCCAAACCGATCGGCCATCCTCTTGGGTGTCGATCTAAGTCTTTTCCACAAACCAAGTTATTTGTTTACTAAAAACTAGCATTACTTTAATTCGGTTTAGTACGTGTGTACAAGAACATAGTAATAACACACTATTGTTATTATCTTGGATTGAATTACAAAACAGTGAGGTTAATTCATATAATCCTAACTAAATAAAATTAGGGTTCATCCGTTGCTAGTTTGTGGATTTGATTCTTGTTCGGCTAGAATCAACAAAGGTACGCATATTCTTTATGTTAATTAATTATTCATTAATACATCCTTAACGCTTCCGCAATATTACTTTGATGTTTTGGTGATTATTTATTTGAATGTCTTGATATATAATTCCAACAGTGGCATCACGAGTCATTGGTTTTTAATGAGTAATTAATTACATAAACGCGTAATAAAACAAATACTTGTATGTTGTTTGCTATGTTAATCTAGGGTTTATGTTTAATTTATGTTTTGGTCGATTTTTTTTTTAAATTGGGGCGTACCATATTTTTTTTAAATCGGCATACATAACTTTTTTGGGTTTTGAAAATTGTTTGCTAACCTTATTAAAACCTAGAATTAATATTGATTACGTGATTAATTCATGAATAATTTGTTATGTGTCATGGAATTTTAATATGCGATCTTGTGACTTACTTGTATATTGTTATGATATCCATGATTATACATGCATGTTAGTCATGGATAAGTTGTTTGATATATTGTTTAATTGTTGAGACATATTTATTTATGATAAATCTTGAATTGGGGAAGACTCAATTAATATATTAATGAATCAATTATGTGCAATTTGGTATAAATTAATTAAGGGTTTACGTAATCGATTCATCGATGTATGCGGCTCACTTTCTATTGTCGAGTGAAAACCCTAAATTAATATATACATTAATTTAACCTAGATATTGATTATTAATAGGATTTTATCGAATAAGTTGCATGTGGCTACTTGTTTACGAATAAATTGTTTATTATGTGCGCATTGTTTTTAGTAGTTTATTTTTATTTGTTACTTGTTTGTTTATTATGTTAGATGCTTTAAGCAAAGGGTAATTTTGAATAGAAAATAATACGGACTAAACAATGGCGAAATTTTATTGTTTTGGAAGAGTTGTTGTCAATATAGTTTAATTGATTGGTGACTTTGGTACAATGACCGAACGGCTCACCCATTCGAATGAACTAATAAAAGGGGTTTAAAGAAGCGCATAGTCACAATCGAATGGATGTCTTAGGTTGTGCTTTAGCGCGTGCACGGTCCTCTCCCCCAGAAGTTCGAGTGGAGCTACTTAGTAAGCCATATAAATGTGCAAGCTCATCTTATGGCTTATTAGTTTTAATTCCATGCGCCACTTCGGTGGTAATTATCCGAAACACTAAGTGTTTACACTTATGCAAAAGTACGGTATAATGGATGATAATTAATACTAAATTCCTTGATTGGTGAACCCAATACCTCAATCAAAACTTTGATAATTTGATCTTTATGAATTGGTAATAAAAGTTTTTATTAAAATTATGCTACAAGATGAATGCATGACATCTTTGTACATATTTGATTTGACCACATAAAATCAAAACTAGTACCCTTTTAAAATTAAGAATATGCCATCTAATTAAAAGGAACACTTGAAGTTGCAATTTACGTCATGACAAGACTTGGCGAGATTGTGATGGAGAGGTAAATCTCTATGTAAAGTCGACCTTACATGGACATATTTGCGCTTCTTTAAGTTAGACACTTAAGTTGAGTAGAAGTGAGACCGGACTCAATGGCATAAGATGGGATGAAACATGTTTATATTTGCAATAGCGTTGGAAAATATAAATCCCATAATGATCTAGGAGTTGGAAATTGTTTCACAATTAATGTTCGATGATTACCTTATTATATGCTCGTTGCTAGCGGATCAACTCGATGTAATGAACCTATGATAATTTGGATCCTAGTTTTCGAGAAAATTATATGGTTATATGTTTATATTACCGTTGGGTATATTTATTTTCTTGAAAAGTGTATTATCGAAAATACTAATACTTGAACTTTTTCTCAGAAATGGCTCAAAACACCGATAACACTAACATCGCTCTAAATTCTGCGCTCAAAAGTTTTTGATCGAGAAAAGTCGATCGCTCTAAGAATTTCAATGATTGGCACCGCTCTTTGAGAATTGTCTCAGAGTTGTCGACCGTATGAAATATCTTTATGAACCTTGCCCGCCGAACCAACCGGTCCTCAAGCTACCAAGCTCAAAAGGACGAGTGGAACCGGAGTATAAGCGCCATAATGATGTGGCTTGTCTTATGTTGGGAACAATGGAATCGCTTTCAAAAGCAGTCAACATTATTTCCCATATAATATGCTCAATGAACTTGAACTATGTTTGAAAACCACCGCCGCCGAGATTTATGACTTGACCGACGCTACACACACAGTAAGGCGGGAGAGAGGTAAACCCGTAAGTGCTCATGTGCGGAAATGAAAGGTTACATGGACCACTAAAAGCACTTGGCAAAACTTATGAGGATGACATGGTCGTGAATCGATTAATCGATCCCTTAACAAGGATTTTAATGGTTTTGTCGAATTTCAATATAATCGCGTGGGAAGACAAGCATCGACCCACACGCATTGCTCATTGATTATGAGAAAGGGTTGCCTCAAAGGTTCCTACCGCCTGTACTTGCTATTGAGGTGGAAGAATTAATAAGCTAAAACCGCGTCATGAACAACAAGAAGGGAAGGGTAAGGGAAAGGTTGACAAAGGCAAACAGTGATGGCCTATCAACCTCAACCCAAGAAGAACCCTACTCCTAGGAAGGATAATCCTAAAGGATCAAGCATGCCATCACCGTAAGAGCGTTGGGCATTGGAAGAGAAAGCGGTCTCTATCTTGATGAATTGCGGGCAAATAAGATGAAGTATGAAGGGTCATGGCGCCAGATTTGTGTAATTTATTTGTCATTGAATTATTTACTCTAAATCATAATAATTCTCGGTATATGATACGGGCTGTGGTATTCACATTTGTAATACACCGCAGGGTTTAGAGTGGAAAGGAAGCTTGCCTATAGGGAGCAATATCAGACGTGGGAAATGGCGCATATGCAATTGTTGAAGCCATAGGAACGTTTAGTTTAGTATTGCCTTCGGGCTTAGTATCGTTATTGAACAATTGTCACGCACCTTCTATAATTAGAGGTGTTGTTTCCTTTTCGCTTTGTTGGATGATGGTTTTACTCATACTATTTCATATAATGGAATTGATGTTTCTTTAAATGGTGTATTTTATTTTAAAGCAACCATCGTGAATGGTGTGTTTGAAATTGATATGATTGAATATGTATCTAACAATAATAATAATTCAATGTTTAGCATTAACAAGAAGATAAAGTTAGACTTGAATTCTTCTTATCTTTGGCATTCTAGACTTGCTCATATAGGCAAGGCTCGCATGCATAAGCCGCAACAAGAAGGGCTTTTGCAAAATATCAATGATGAATCATTTGATAAATGTGAGTCATGCATATCCGGAAGATGACTAAGAAACCTTTTCATAGCAATATGGAGAGGCTTCGATCTACTTGGTCTTATTCATACCGATGTGTGTGGACCACTTAGACATGTGTCAAAGAGAGGTGCTAGCTACTTAACCTTCATCGATGATTTCACCGTTATGGTTATGTTTATTTACTTAAGCATAAACATGAGGTGTTTGAAACATTTAAGGTTTTCAAAGTCAAGTAGAACCGCAATTGGGAAAGAAGATTAAAGCTCTTCGATCCGATAGAGGCGAGTATCTAAGCCAAGAGTTTAAAGATTACTTAATGAGAATGGAATTGTCCAATCTCACTTCTCCATATACCCACAAAGAAATGGTGTATCGAGAGAAGAAATCGTACATTGTTGGACATGATACGATCTATGTTTAATCTTACCACTCTACCTTTATCCTTTTGGGATTATGCTTTAGAATCATTGTCAGATTCTAAATATGGTTCCCACAAAGAAGGTTGATAAGACACCATATGAAATATGGCATGGTAAAGCTCTAACCTGCCTTATTTAAAGGTCCTGGGGTTGCGAGGCGATGTTAGACGTGACTCACAGATAAACTCCAACAAAGATCCGAAGTGTATCTTCGTAGGATACCCCAAGGAAACTATGGGTTACTACTTTTACTATCCAACCGAGAATAAAGTAATTGTTGCTAGGTATGGAGATTTTCTTGAAAAGATCTCGATCTCAAGAATTCAGTGGGAGAGTTTATGATCCGGAAGATGATCATGAACATTACCTTCGAAAACACTAACGCATTTCCTAGGAGAACCTCGATAGTCCGGGTCCTCCACCGAAGTTGAAGTGATTCCCGCTCGTAGATCCGTAAGGAATATACATGCACCGAACGCCTATGTCTTAACGTAGAGGTTGAGGAAACTATGTCGAGATCTTGGAGAGCTACTAGTTATAAAGTCGCCATGGCAAGTCCCGACAAGGCTAAATGGCGTGTTGCAATGAATGGGGAAATGCAATCCATGAGAGAAAATGAAGTCTGGTAGAGGTTGACTTACCTCCAAACGCCTCGGTGGTTGGGAGTAAGTGGTTCTATAAGATTAAGACCGACATGGATGGCAATGTACACGCCTATAAAGCTCGCCTAGTTGTGCAAGGTTTTACTCAAACTTATGGCATTGATTACGAGGAGACCTTTTCTCTGTAGCGGACATTAGAGTTATTAGAATTCTCATAGCGATAGCAAAGATACTATGACTATGAGATATGGCAAATGGATGTCAAAACCGCCTTCTTAAATGGTCGCTAGATGAAGACATCTATATGAAGCAACTCGAGGGTTCGTGAATCCACAATTTCCAAACCGTATGCAAACTTCAAAGGTCCATTTATGGATTGAAGCAAGCATCAAGGCAATGGAATAAAAGATTTGATGAAGAAATCAAAAGGTATGGATTTGTTCAAAATCTTGATGAGCCATGTGTATATCACAAATTTAGTGGGAGTGATGTAATTTTCCTAATTCTTTATGTCGATGACATATTAATTATGGGAAAGACATTCCAAGCATGCAAAATGTTAAGGCATATCTTGGGAAGTGTTTTCCATGAAGGATTTAGAGAAGTGCATACATTCGGGAATTAAGATATACCGAGATAGGTCAAAGCGGTTAATTGGTTTAAGTCAAAGCGCTTACATTGATAAAATATTGAAGAGATTCAATATGCAAAATTCCAAGAAAGGATATTTGCCGATGGAAGTAAAGCATGGCTTATGTAGCGATATGTGTGCTTCAACACCGAGGTGGCACGATGCGTAAAGTTCCTTATGCTTCGGTGTAGGATCTATTATGTATGTTGAGACGCACAAGGCTAGATGTATGTTCGCTCAAAACATGACCGGTCGATATCAACGTAATCCGGGTGATCTTCATCGATTGTCATAGCATATTCTCAAGTATCTCGTAAATACTAAAGATATGTTTTAGTGTATGGTGGAAATCCGCATACGTAGCTTGGTGTTTGAGTTCATGTGATGCGCCCCGCAATGTGATAAAGATGATACTGAAGTCTCGACGGGTTATGTCTTTGTCATCAATGGAGGAGCATTGACCGGAAGAGCAAGAAGCGTAGTACGATTGCGATGTCCGCGATGAAGTTTAATACATAGCCGCTTGAAGTCGCAATGGAGGTCGTTGATTAGGAAATTCATTTCGTGGCTTGGTGTTATGCCTTCAATTGAATCGCCTATTGATATGTATTGTGACAATTCACGCAATCATATTTGCCAATGAACCCGAGTCATGAAGGGCACGGACATTTTCTACTAAGTATCACTATGTTCGGGAACAAGTCCAGAAGGTGAAATAAATCTCCGAAAGTTCACACGAGATGATAACTTAGTCGATCCGCTCACTAAGGCTTTAGCTAAAGACAAGCTTGTAGGACTTGCCAATGGAATTGGACTTCGTTTAGCTAATAGTTTCATGCATAACCGTGATTAGTATTTGGATAAAGGATATTGTAAAACATTTATTATTTTAATGAAATAAAGTTTCGATTATGTTTATTTTCATTTATAATATTGTTGTCCTATATTTGCATGTTTAATCCGTGAGTAACTTAGTTATTCTAAATGTCCGTTGTCGATTAATGATATGGGAGTATCATTAAACTAAGACAACCGAGAGATGTGGTAGAATATACTTGAAAGTATATTGATGAGAATGCATACCAATTTCGGATGATGTTCAATGAATTGAATATAGGACTTATCCCAACTACATAATTTACTTTGTGGATATTGTTATAAGTAAATTATGAATAGTTATCCTCGACTTGAGATACGTATAAGTGTCATGAATGTAGTGCATTTCGTGGAGCAAAACACTATACGGTAGTCATAAGGGTTGTTTTCGTAAATGTTGCAAAGTTTGTGGGTTATTCTTGTAGTCAAGATAGAATTTGTTCCTTCAAATTTATTTGGAGTTTAATATCGCTGGGCCCCTCGTAGGGTTGACAAGATGTTTGTGCGGCCGCACCCAAATCTCCCTAAATATGTTTAGATGATTAGGTAATCTTGGTCAATCACTTACAAACGAGAAACAAAATAGTTATATAAAGAATGACTTAATTCCATATCTTTATGAGAAAATTACCAAAAGGGGACTTTTTTCTAAGCATGATCCGCTTTTTAGACTTTTTTCTAGCCATTTCCCAAAAGAGCCACGCTCAACTGCTTAACTGCTCAACCCCATACATATTTGGACACGTGGCAAAACCGGGTACTGCTCAAATAGTACACTAAGTGTCAAATCAAATCTTAAAGAAATCTCTTGTTTTGTTTTCTATCATAATGTCAACGTCAACCATGGTGCTCAACCGACGGTGCTCAATCGACCCCACAATATTTCACCTAGAAATTGAAAAGCAACCCAAAAGATTTCCCAAATCCAATGGATATGACTATTTTATTTTCTTTTTATTTTTTTTGCCACTTTAACCCTTCAATATCTTCAAAAACACACACTCAACACACACAAACACACAAGAATAAAGGCATGGATCGTTGTTGTTGTTTAGATCATTTCAAAGTGATCACACAACACCGAAACTTTGATCACACAACCGCTTTGTTGTTTAGATCACTTCAGACGAGATCCGTTGATGTTCGACTCGATTATATGAAAATGGTAAGTATTCACACTTGATTAATTTCGCTTCTTCCTACAACTTACGGTTTTGTTGGATCCCTTTACGTCATGTTTTGTTTCATGCGTTAAATGAGAGGGTTGAAAACTGATTTGTTGTTTTTAATAATAGTTTTAGGGTTAGTTGTCAAATAGGTGTAATTAACGTGTATTGACACTTGATCTTAGTCCCGAATACATCTCGGATATGCTTTTACTTGTAGATACTTGTTGAGTGTGCTTGTAGATACTTCTTGTTTGTTTGTAGACACTTGTTGAGTGTGCTTGTAGACACTTCGGTTTTTTCTCGGTGTTGTATGCTCGACTTGATGAGTGTGCTTATAGACACTTCTTGTTTGTTTTAACTTTTTAATATGTTATTTCTTGTAGGCGTATGATGCTAGAGTTATTGTTAAAAGCAAAGTGCATTACTTACTTATGAATGATCGATTAGACTAGCCGCATTGCTCCATGTTTAAAGCCACATGTTTTGGACCATGGCTTGATCTTACCTATGTCGATAACGAGGAAGGTCTTGTTCATTACATGCTTCGAAACAATTCCATCAAAACAATGATAACTATGATCTTCCACTTGTATACTATTTGAATGGACATTCTCTATTTTGGTCGAAATGAATTTCGCTCGTTACCGGTTTTAGATTTGGTATGGTCGGCTTTAGGAAATGGCGAGTGGTGATATCCCTTTCCGTCACCGAGTATTTCCAAACCATGTAGGTCAACATGTTAAATCAATTGATCTATTATCCGTTATTGAAGATGAAGAGTCGTTTCTAAATCATCTAATGAGGATGCGATACGGGTTTGTCGTTGATAACGCTGAGGTGATATTAATGGGTAAAGACTGGGGTCTATCATTGATGATATTTTTCCGAGGATGGTCGAGGATCTTGATGAATGGAATGCATTTCCATGGGGAACTCCTTTGGAGGCAGCTTTATGAGTCTATTAGAAATGTCTCTTCAAATCATCCAAATAAGCCATCGTCAAAGAATTGGTGATAAAGAATCCAACGATGTTCCTACCTATAGCTTGAAGGGATTCGTTGTCGCTTTCAAGGTTAACACCAAAAAATTTGATATCATTAGTTTATTGTAGGGCTTGAAAATTAACTTCATATGTTTCTCGTCCTCGTAACTTATATTTGTTGTGTTAACTTTTGTAGATATGGATGATAGAGTGTGTCGACACGAGTAAAAGTAAATAGCAGGAACAAGGCTCCGTGGGTGATCCCAAGAGCACTTGCATGGTCGAAACACACACCATTTAGAAAGACCGATTATTTCACCAACTGCTTGACAAGGTAATTATATATAGTATTTTATTGATTGGTTAACTTTAAACATATAGACAATTTTAGATACCATATAACTTATAAATCTATTGTAAGGACTCGAAACCCAACGTGATTATGCCAACATGCTTTGAGGTCAAGTTGAATGGTTCACACGAAGCATTGATTTTTCAAGTGGTATACCCCGAGCGCCGCTTGCAAAGGGGACCCCAGGATGAACATTTTTAAAGTGGCGCGATTAAAGCTAGGCGAAAGTGGTATACCCCGAGGGTTATGATATGGAGAGCATGGGTAAAGAGGTAGAAGTTGTTTCATTGATGAACGGGTTAAGGCTTTGAAGCCCGCACTTTGAAACTTGAGACTATTATTCAAGTTAGTTTTTACCTTTATCAATTCCCGAGCAAGTTACATTGCTAGCAAACAATTAGCACGTGGTATGCTAATACGCGAATTTGTTTCTAAAACTTTATTCTCGCAGTCATAATGAGTGACAGAGACAAATGAACCAAGAAACCTATGAAAAGGTAAGTATAAATTGTAATAATGTGACTAAACCTTTAATTCTAATGTTCTACTAATAGGTGTTATAAACTTTGTATGTAGGTTTATGGAAACAAAGTTAACACAGTTGATGGAGTCAAATGAAGAATGATGCATATGAAAATGTAATTAAATGGTATTTATGTGATTATACCTTTCATTATAATTTTATACTAATAAGTGTCTCGCCACTATGTTATGCGTGTTTATGGAGACATAGTTAACACAAATTGACGGAGAATGTAATTTAATGATATTTTGTTTTGTTCTTATTTCATTTGTGATATAATTAATAACTTGCGATAATAAAATTTTGTTAACCTTTTTCATATCATCCGCACTGTAGATCTTGCTAATGAGTATTGCAACAAGTCAATGATTTTTCAAGTTGTTTGATACGCCACATGTTGACGTGGATGGGGAGCAGAGGGAGCGAGTAAGAAGTTGAGTGTTGAAGTCGAAAAACACGAGGAAGAGGAGGAGCAGAGGGAGCGAGTAAGAAGTTGAGCGTTGAAGTGAAAACAGATTGAAGGTTATTGAGAAATGAATTCAACGCCTTCAAAAGGGCTTTAGAGCAAAGGCGAAACAAAGAAGAGGAGAGTTGAACATGTTCCTAGGTCACCCTATGTGGAGAAGAGTGTAAAACTTCGATGTTACTAGCTTAGAAGATATGTTGAAGGGTCGAAAGTATTTACTGCTCATACTCCACGTATGGTCGAGATGTTAGTACAAGTCAAACCATGGGTAGAGGTATGAGAAATGATTCCTTTGCTTTGATATATCATCAAGAGTTAACCGTCAACGGTAAACGTATTATTACATGCATGATTTACATTGTCTTTATTTTTAGGTTCTAGAACGCCATACCAAAACCTAGATAAAGTTTATGTTAACTTTGAAGTTGATCGATTCTCGTTAAGGACGGTTGGCGAATCGTGTGTTCCTTGGTCTCGATATCGTTGTTGATCGTCGCTTCGGGATGGTTTAACCGGTTTCGACGATAATCGTAAAGGATGGTTACGTGACAAGGTAAAGTAAATTTTATTTACTTTACTCGCTTTTTATAAAACATGCTTTTGGTGTCTCTACCGCCATTTGATTATAAGTAATTTTACATTTTAGTGTTACATGAGATACTAGATATAAGTATCATTAATCCATCATTTACTTTAACCACTTTAGGTATTTTAGTATAGCATCCACCAAATCCATGAAATTCTTTTCAAATGACATTATTATTTGTTAAAAATTGTAGTGTAGCCACAGAGAAGAGTATATTTTTTCTTGTACTCAACAATATTTTGAACCAAAGAGTGATATCATTTGAGAAATGATTTTGTGAATTTGGTGGATGTTATGCTAAGATGCCTAATTTACTTGAAGTATTTTGATCCAACTCTATTTTGAGTTTCCCCGAAAATCCATTGCCATGACGACGTAGCAATGGGTGTTGGTGTAAGCCATTGTACATGTTACGCCGTCATGGGGATGGGGTTTTGAGCGAGGCTAAAAGTAGGAAGGTGTGGCAATGATGCTTGTCTCGTAACACTATCTTACTTGATATCTAGTATGTGTAGAGAAAATGAAAAGCACGCTTTTTTATAAATGACCGAATATATATGTCAATTTGTTTTACCTACAAGACATTGATGTTCGATAAGCTACATGTGGCATACCGCACCATCGATATGGAGTGGTCTATGGTAAGTCGCTTTTTCCTACCATTATCGATGAACGGACGGATGCCCGTCTGCACGCAACTAAAGAAACTTACCTCCGGGTTGGGGTGATGTTCAAAGAGTTTTCATTCCCATAAATGAGCCGAAACACATTGGTCCCTAGTCAGTATCATATCCGCACGGTCGAGTTACATTTTATGACAATGGACTCAGATATGATCCCGAGACTCGCCCATTCTATTTGAGTGTGAGGAAATGTCTAGAGACTAGGCTTCCGTAAGTGTTGCAAGAGGTGTGTTTTCGAGAAGAAGGAATTGATCCTATGACCTATAGGATTACTTTTAACAATGCTATGAATGTTCCCAAGCGTGGTGGATTGTATGATGATTGTGGTGTGTGGCTCGCATCTTCTTATTCGTGTCTCGCATCTTCTTTTAATGTACTATTTGTGATGTTAGTATGAATGTAATCTTGAACGTAAAATAGGTGTAGTAGTGGATTTCTAGGGTGTCTAATTCGATTGATATAATCGACAAAAAATGTAAAACATGTTTACTAGTTTAGCGACTACATTAGGTTAATATTGTTATAGTAGGTGTCCGCTCAGTCGCATTGGCGCATCGTAAAAATCACACTCGAATCAAGCGTATAAATGTACAAAGTTAGGGAATATTTTTGAAAGTAAATTAGGGTTTAGTGTGTGAGACGGTGGCGTTAATCGGTGCACATACTATTGGTTTTAGTCATTGTAGCGAGATTGTTAATTAATTAAGAATGTTTTTAATTATAGTGATACGAGTTATAATAGAAGGTATGCTGAATGATTGTGGAATGCGTTAGGGGAGTATAAGAAGGATCCGAGTTTGAGTGTTTTTAATCATGTCATGACTCCTAGGGTGTTTGATAATGTTTAGGGGTGTATGTTGAAGTCGGATAGGGGCTTGGTTATGGATAATAGGACGAGATGGTATGTGGAGTGGAACGCGAGGGATCAGAAGGCTTTTTTTGAGGTGTTTGGGGAGGCTATGGAGAAGTTGAGTTATAGTAGTTAATATTTTTGAAAGTTATGAATATTGTTATGAATATTGTACAGGTTAAACTCGTCCTATTATGCGTATGTAAAATCACACTCTTAATCAAGCGTATAAATGTACAGGTGTTAGGGAATGGCAAACTGCTGGATGTGGATGATCCATTCAGTCGCATCATGCATCGTGAAAGAATGGTTAGGTTTTATTACAAGCACAAGATCCATGTTGGTGAATGTTTTATGTGCTTGTTTTGTTAAACATTTAGGTGTCGAATTTGTAAACAATTGTATGGTTTATGGGTCTAAAACACGCCCGCATGGTATGGTCACTTTTGCGGCTGAATGTGTTTTGCTGCTGGATAACTTGTATGGTTTATTGGCTGAATATTGTATGAATGTATGTATCCCTCCTGGCTAACTTTGGCACCTAATTTTGCTGTTTGTATGTTTCTAAATTGTTTCTTATTCCTCTTGGATTGTTAGATTGAGTAGGTGCAACATAAGCAGTAGCAAACAAGGTTCAACATTAAGCGTCTAACATAGTCAAACTAAACAAGTACATTAAGCGTGTTACATCCCGGTTATAATCCAACAGACCCATAGATTGTTTTACGACTAGTACATATTAAAACTAAACAAAAAACAAAAGCGTCTTACATGATTCCAGATCAACGAAAAAAAGGAAACTAACAACCCATCAAATGTTTCCGCTAGTTGATCTTACGGTCACCAAGTTAATAGGATCAAAGCTTTGCACCATATCAATCTCCAACGACGGTAGTTCCTACTTGAGCTTCCTCTCGTTAGATACATTTCCTACAAAGTTTCAACATTTGTGAGATTTCTTTCTTCGTTAGTTACCAAGCAAAATTGTGTTTTTGAATACAAATTTTATTCACTTACATGCTTTTTCTTTGGCAATGGTTCCCCGTGATGTCGCTCGCTCGTGTCCAACGGATTGGCACCTTGAACACCTTACCGGGTTAGTTCCTCTCCTTGAGATCTTATACGATATTTGTTTTGGGTCTTCCAGATTGACGACTACCAAGATTGGTGGCTTCACAACTTGCAAGCCATCGTGAAGTTCCCAACTTGACATTTCTCCCACAGATAAACCAATCCTTGGTACGCACCTTCCGGTGTTGTTTTCTTGAACCAATCAAAAGCCAAATTATTACAATCGACAATCTAAGAAGTCTAGTTACCGCTATCGCATGACCACATGGTATGCCGGAAAGTTGCCATTTACGACAAGTACATGAATTACTAACTAGATCGACGGTATGTTGTTTTCGATGATCATCTACCATGTACAGCTTTAAATTGTTCAATCCCATACACAACCCGCTTAATGCTCTTCAACATTCTCGTCCCTAACTTTATGCAATTTCAATCACTAAGTTCTCCCGGTGCATCCGAAATAATTTTACAAGATAAAATAACATAATGTTCTCTTCATCTTATATTGACTAATAAGGAAAAGAAAACATTTTTAAAAAGTACATTACGTTGATATTTGTGTCGACGGTCACAAAACCACCGTTGTAAAAGCTTTCGCACTCACTCCATAAGCATTGTTATTGGTACTTTTCTCACATCCCTTGTTAATGCATTTATTGACTCGCACTGTTTGAAGTCATGTAGTTGTACCGATTACCAAGGCAATGTGCCCTAGACCATTTATCAAACCCACTTGAAGAAGTTTGTTGTGTCGTACCATTTCTATATACCCTAATATCCGAAATCGCCTATCAAATTCTTCCGTGTAAGCTTTGCATGTTTTCCAATATTTTGCCTTTAACTTTTACTACCGCTCAAACTGCAGCTCATCATCAAATGTCTACAACAAGAACTATGAAATGAATTTGGGAAGACCGTGTTACACGCTTGTCCAATAGAATAATGTCTATCCGATATAATAGCCAAACTCGGTCGCTCCCTATGCATTCTTTCAATTTGGACAAGAACCATGTCCATGCCTCCCCGCCTCACCTTGACAAACACCGTAGCAATAGGTATAATTTGATTGTTACCATCCATTCCAACGACAAGCAAATTTGTCCCAAGGTACTTCCTTTGAGATGTGTCGCATCAATTATAAGCAACGGTCGATATACCGTAAGAAACTCCGAACTGCTTTTATGTAGAAATTATTAGTGACACAACGATAATATATTAGAAAATAAATACAAAACATAAAAGGAAAAAATGTAAAAATAAATACAAATGCATACCGCAACACCAAATGCTATAAAACATATTTTAAAGTGTCCTTCATCATCGGTATCAATATGTGTTACCGCACTCGTTCTTCATCTTTAAATTATGACAATAAAATGGCAATCGCTCAAACGAGTCGATAGGGCAACCATTTACCAATTCCAAAGCTCGGTTTCTTCCACCCCATGCTTTCTTATAAGAAATGTCAATTTTATACTCTTGACTAATATCTTCCATTATGTCCTTTGGGGTATAAATTGATCGCTATCTTTCATTTTGGGTTCGAGTAAATGTCCCAAAAGTTTTTTGTAGCATTACGGTGATTAGGGTGAATTTGTGTTCTTGAACAAGTGTGAACATCGATACTCTTCCTAACCTCCATTTTACACCGATTTGTTCATACCGACAAGATCTTCCATTTGCACCCATCTTGCACACAAATTACATCGTACCTAGACTTATTTGTTTTCCTAGCCTTAAATTCAAATCCATCTTTGATAGCTTTTTCGCAATTGCAAACATGCATAATTCTTTACTATCAAATTCATCACCCTCTTTGAGGATTATAGAGTCGTTGTTGTATTTCAATGTATTCGGTATCTTAGTTTCAAGACTTGGTGGATCGGGTGGAGGAGGCATATTTTCGAAATTATTTGTTGTTTGCCATTTAAGCATAATTTGATCATTTTTTGGCTGGTTTATATACATATTGGCACATTCATTGTTAGATTGGTTGAAATTGTCAAAAGGTTCGTTTTGTGGTATTTCCGAATGATTATCCACACTTTGGGGATCAAAATCATTACGAAATAAGGGATCATTAACATCAAAATCATTAGAAGAAGATGGATTTACCTTTGAACTGCTGACAATCATTTTGATTAAAAGTTTAGGCAATGCAATGTTTGGTTTACAAACTTGTTAACAAAAATTCAACATCATCGTCATCACCTATGCGGACCGGACCGTGTAGCATTTTGTATGAAAACCTAACTCGCATCCTTTGCTAATCTTCAACTTTTTCTTCACAAATGAAACTAACCCAAAGATATCTAATATCTCTTTTAGCGAAACACCATAACTATTGCCATCTTCAAAGACAAGAAACACACGAAATTTTTCCATATGAATGTTATGGACGTGTGAGAATCGGGCTTCAATAATTTTCCGTTCTAATATATATCTATTGAAAAATTTGGTAAAGTTGAGCAGTTGAGTCGAGAAAGTTGAGCGCTTGATCGCTTGAGCAGTCGATCTTTAATTCCACATTTATATTAACTGATGGTTGGGGAGATGGGGATATTTAATGCAACAACTGCTCAACCGCTCAACTGCTCAACTCAATCGCTCAACGGTAGTTGGGGAGATGGATATTTAATACCACATTAAATTTTTCAGCTACCTCACCACATTTATATTAACTGGTAGTTGGGGTCATTTAATGCAACACATTAAATATCCATCTCCCCAACTACCGCTGAAATGAGCATTGAGCATGGGACACGTGTCGAAATATGACTTGGTTGATCGCTTAACCGGTGGTTGGGGAGATGGGGATATTTAATGTAACAATCGCCAACCGCTCAATCGCTCAACTCAATCGCTCATCGGTGGTTGGGAGATGCATATTTAATGCCACATTTAATATAACCAAAGAACTACATTAAATTTTTCACTACCTCACCACATTTACATTACATTAAATATATCCATCTCCCCAACCACCGGTTGAGCAGTTGAGCAGTTGAGCAGTTGAGCAGTTGAGCACGTTTATATTGAATCTCAAAGAAGTGTATCCCAAAGAAATTCGCATGGATCGATATATGTGTCGATGTGGAGCTGGAAACATAGTGTTACGAAAATCATACAAGGAGCATAGTTATGGTCAACTTTGGTATTCATGTCCTCTTTCAAAGGTTAGATATCTTATGTTTCCCGTATAGTTAAAATGTTATTTCATAACCATCTCTTATTTTGCATAACCTAATGTACAAAGAAAAAAGAATACGGTGTAGATTTTTATGTGGAAGGAAGAATTTGATAACAATCCGGTTATAATCCTTCACAACAACCAAATTTTAATTCTCCGGACCTTCAACTCGGACCTTCAACTCAAAGAACTTGTACATCCGAACTAATGTAATGTTGGGGCGCAGCTCAAAGATTTGCAAATAAGCATGCTAGAGACAAGAATAAAGATGTTAGAGACCAAACTCGAATTGGCAACGAATCCAGAAAACCACGCATGTATGTCAGGTGCATTGCTAAATGAGCTGTTAGATTCGGTAGGAAATCTTAGTGTGGGGTAGTAACAAACCTATGTTTAATGTGTTGACTTATGTTCTACGTTAGTCAAATTGGAATCAAATGCGTCCCATCTAGTTATTTTATATCTTATATTGTTGAATACCACATCACATTTAACCAAGTCGATTAAATTATTGAATTAATAGAAAAATTACATGGATAAACATGTAGAAAATTACATTAATTAAAATTCTGATTACACTTCCACTACTTTCAACTCCACTTTCATTGTTAGCAACACTATCCTTGGAGAAAACCTTAACAACATTTTTAAAGTAATATTAAGATAGTGATTTTGATTGTTTCGGAGAAAACACGTAAACATTACGAAGGATCAAAACGGCTTCGACAAGAAGCGACTTTTCATACCTCTCGTCATTAACCACTTTGTGATGTATTGAACCCGATATAAAACCTGAAACTTTCAACGACATCGTGAGATCACCCAAGACGCTTGGGGTACAAGACTTAATTATAGCAACAACGATGTCAAGTTTCCCTTTCTTGGTAAATTTTTCGATATCGCGAAACAACCAATCATGATACCGCCATCAGTTTGATATACTCAACCGCACTAACCCATGGCCCACTATTAAATCGAATCCTCTCCCACATCATACACTACTTGTCTAATGTACTCGTGTCGCCATTATACCATCATCCATACCCACATCATTCGCCGGTTGAACAATACCGCAGGATTATTTTGAGATGTAGTGTTTCCATATGAAAATGGTAGTTGGGAGTGGCCGACATTCGGAGATCTGAGTCATCTATATCAAGTAATTCTTCCCAATTTGGGGTGAATTCATTTTGTTGTTTACTTTCTAAAACACTAGAAGGTATATAATTGTTTGTGTGGAAATTTCATATGTTGTTAACTTATATTTATATCGACAATCACACAAGAAACATTAAATGCACCATCTCCCCAACCACCAAATCAATTTATATCTTATATTGTTGAATACCACATCACATTTAACCAAGTAGATTAAACGACCATACACTAGCAACATGATACATTAGCAACATAAGTTAAATATATAAATATATACATATTAATGTTTGCATAACTCGTCTACATAAAACGACCATAGTCTAGCATATTAATGTTTACATAACATGTTCAAAATAAGCCATTCGTAAATGGCAACCACCATACAAGAGCATACCAATAGCGAAGTTATATTGTTTACATAAGTTAGATTGTTTACGTAACTTAAATGTCAAATGTCACTCAGAATCGAATCTTGTATTTCCGTAAATATTCACCAAATACTCACAGTAAGCCAAAGCAGCTTGGACAGATTCTTCACCTTCAATGATAGCTTATGAGACAACCTGCATAAAAGTATATGCACCCAAACACCACAATCCCCAT
Source organism: Chrysanthemum lavandulifolium (assembly GCA_022545495.1). Lineage (NCBI taxonomy): Eukaryota > Viridiplantae > Streptophyta > Magnoliopsida > Asterales > Asteraceae > Chrysanthemum > Chrysanthemum lavandulifolium. The sequence continues at coordinate 8,478,146 of CM040244.1, read as the reverse complement.
AAAGACCACCTTGTTTAGGGACATCGATGCATAACGAAAGGAAACACGATACTTATTGGCATCGATTTTCTTCTTTTCATCACCTCACCTCAACAAGATATGTGGGTAGTTGACGAGTAAAGACTTCCCTCAAAGTTAGCCACCACCCACGTGTTTCAACTTTCGGGCCCCAAGGCTATCATATAAAGTTATAACACCTGCTTTGATAGATAGTTCGCCAGCACCAAAGGTGTTTCGTGTTCATTGATGGGAAAGAACACCTAAAATGTAAATAGTTGCATCGATTCATTGAAAGCAAAATGATTATATAATGTTTACAATTACAAAAGTGATCATATGAATTGGAAGTTTTACAACAAAAGTAAGGCTCGGATCTCAAAAGTCAAAACTTGAACACTTGCTTTGACTCACTCCCATGGTCGCAACCACTTGCCCTAAGACGTGGCTACTCGCCAAGATACGGTGTCATTGAATTATAGTCCGATAAACCATTTGCGAAAAGGTTCATCATCACCTTTCTAAAACTAAAACTGCTTGATGGGTTCAAAAGTAAGGCCCCAATTACAAATGTCAATTTTATATCGCCCAACCGCTAAAAGTAAGGCTCAAATCTTAAAATGTATTATCGGTACAAAACACCGCCATGGTCGCAACCACATGCCCTAAGATCGTGGCTACCCGCCAAGATACGGTGTCATTGAATTATAGTCCGATAAACCATTTGCGTAAAAGGTTCATCATCGCTTACGCATAAATATGAAGGTGTCATTCAATTATAGTCCGACAATGCTCAATCGCTCAACCGCTCAAACTACATTCATATTACCAAGTGTGCCATTTTAAGACTCTTTTCTCATCTCTTGATTCATCGAAAAGGCCGTGTAAAACTGCTTGATGGGTTCGAAAAGTAAGCCCCAATTACAAATGTCAATTTTATATCACCGATCGCTAAAAGTAAGGCTCAAATCTTAAATGTATTATCGGTATAAAACACCCGCCATGGTCGCAACCACATGCCCTAAGATCGTGGCTACCCCGCCAAGATACGGGTGTCATTGAATTATAGTCCGATAAACCATTTGCGTAAAAGGTTCATCATCGCCTTTCTAAAACTAACAACCCATCAAATGTTTCCGCTAGTTGATCTTACGGTCACCAAGTTAATACTTGTATCCGGGTTTCGAGTTGGATACGCTTATTCTATCATGACAAACAGAATGAAGGATGAAAGATGGATGAACAACACCATATCAAGTTTATGTTGATACCGAAAGTGGTGTCTGCTCATCCATCTCTCATCATCCATCCATCTTTGATACTTGTAGCTTTGTTATGAGTTTGATCATTTTACTAAGGTGTGGTTTGTGTGGCAACTAAGGTGGGTTTGATCATTTATAAGGGGTAGGAGAAAGTATTAAAGGCATAACCACGCATATTATATCAACCGATCGCTAAAAGTAAGGCTCAAATCTTAAAATGTATTATCGGTATAAAACACCCGCCATGGTCGCAACCACATGCCCTAAGATCGTGGCTACCCGCCAAGATACGGTGTCATTGAATTATAGTCCGATAAACCATTTGCGTAAAAGGTTCATCATCGCTTTCTAAAACTAAAACTGCTTGATGGGTTCGAAAAGTCAAATTTATATCGCCAGATCGCTAAAAGTAAGGCTCAAATCTTAAAATGTATTATCGGTACAAAACACCCGCCATGGTCGCAACCACATGCCCTAAGATCGTGGCTACCCGCCAAGATACGGGTGTCATTGAATTATAGTCCGATAAACCATTTGCGTAAAAGGTTCATCATCGCCTTACGCATAAATATGAATGTGTCATCAAGAGAAAATTACCAAAAGGGACTTTTTCTAAGCATGGTCCGCTTTTTAGACTATTTTCTAGCCACTTTCCCAAAAGAGCCACGCCAACTGCTCAAATAGTAAACTAAGTGTCAAATCAAATCTTAAAGAAATCTCTTGTTTTGTTTTCTAGCATAATGTCAACGTCAACTCTGCGGCGCCAACCGACGGTGCTCAATCGACCCTCATTATTTCACCTAGGAAATTGAAAAAGGGTGGGAAAATACAATATGTTATTGCATGTTTTCGGCCCAGCCCACAAAAGGCCCCGATCAATAATACAATGAAATTCTCAAAGAAAGATGGGAAACAAAAGAGGATATTATGAAAAAGTAATCTGCACCAAATTACTTGCCACAAGATTCTCTTCAATGTCCCATCTTTCTTTGGTGAAATGCACTCTCACCGATCGTGGCCTTTTATGGACCGAATCTAGCAACATGCATAAAACAAGAGAAACTTACCAAAAGAGGCTCAGATCTAGAAATGTATGAACGGTACAAAACACACGCCATGGCTGCAGCCACATTCCCTGAGGTGTGGCTACCCAGCCAAGATACGGTTATGAAATTGTAGTCCAAAAGATTTCCCAAATCCATGTGAACCAAAAAAACACGCACACAACACACCCATGGCTGAACCAAAACAAGGCTCAGATCAGCAAGGCTCAGATCAGCAAAACAACATCAGGATGTAACCACCCATGGCTGCAAAAATAATGATATTAAATTGCCACGCCAAGATATGGTACATCGCATCATTTGATTCATCGTCATCACAGCCTCTTAATTCTCGCATCATCGCTTTCCAAAGAAAAAGCAAACCAAAAGATTCCCAAAATCCAAGTGATATGACACACTTGTTTTCTTTTTTTTTCTTTTGCAACTTTAACCATTGAATATCATCAAAAAAACACACAAACAACAAGGCTCGGATCAAGAAACAACATCGGATGTAACCACCCATGGTCGCAAAAATAATGATACTAAATTGCCACGCCAAGATATGGTACATCGCATCATTTGATTAATCGTCATCACACCTCTTAATTCTCGCATCATCGTTGCTACAAAATGTTTATTTTGTTTTTGCTCTATTTGAAATGATACAAGATTTGACAATAATATATAGAGTATATATCGTATTGTTGATCGTGAATATTTGCATGTGATTTCGGATATTCAACTGCCGCTTTGACAATAAGAGTGGAATCAACGTCATTCAAAACCAAACAAGATTGAGATATTCACCGCTGGCCAGAATCAATCGTCATTCAAAACCAAACAAGATTGAGTGTGGTTTTTCCTATTTAATAGTGGACACACTTAATTCACCATTAACCCTACTTCACTTTATTCTAAATATGTCAAACGTAAAAATAAAAAGTTACATTCAAGGTCGATGTCGATGATATGGAATGGTCAATCAAGGCACCAAGAGAGGTCATATTTCCGAGATTGAAGAGAGATATGGCCCAAATGTCGAACCAAGGGACCGATTACCGCCTAAAATTCTAGAAGAGCTAAGACAACAAGTTTACATGGATCAACAAGTACAAGGTGGTAAACCACGTGGTACTACTAACATCAAGGTACCACATTGCAGAAAGTCAATTCAAATTTATAAAGATGTACCATGTTTTCCAACAAGGATCCGACTATACGGGCCATAGTTGTCTAGGATCTTTCATCTACGGACGAACTGCTTGCCATTTATGTTCTTCAAATCTTTTGTACATTAATTGTTAAATACCGATGCTTATTTAGAAGTAAACTGTTTGCCATTTATGTTCTCACATAGTCTTTTTTAAAGTAATAAAAGTAACTGCTTATTATACACTAACGCAATGTAACACAGAGATTTGATGCGACACTTGGTGTACAATTGGTACAAGACGGAAATGCCACATGTAGTAATATGTATGGGTCGAGCAATGAGAGAAGTTGAGCGTGGCTCTTTGGGAAAGAGCCTAGAAAAAGTCTAAAAACGGACCATGCTTAGAAAAGTCCCTTTTGGTAATTTTCTCCGATAGGAGAAAATTAACGTTACAACACACCCGCCATGGTCGCAACCACATGCCCTAGGTGTGGCTACCCGCCAAGATACGGGTGTCATTGGAAAGTAAGGCTCGATCTTAAAATGTATTATCGGTACAAAACACCCACCATGGTCGCAACCACATGCCCTAAGATCGTGGCTACCCGCCAAGATACGGGTGTCATTGAATTATAGTCCGACAAACCATTTGCGTAAAACTTTCATCATCGCCTCACTAACTAAATTATCGCTACTCTTAAGGCGTAATAATATATATCATAATATGTGATAATTAAAGAAAGAGACACCTTATTGACGCCTTCACAAAACCACGGATGCCGTCGTCACTCCGTCTCGCATAATAGAGCGGCATTTGCTCCTCAAGGATCATTGTCGCCCAAAATGGGCTAACCATGACCCAATCAAGATCATCAGTCGAAAATGCATCATTAAATCCACAAACAATCCAACATGCCGTGATTTAAAATTGAAACACATCATCTATTAAGTACGAACCACCCGCAATAAAGCTTTGAACTCGCACCACATCTAATAAATACGCACCACATCACTTAGCCAACCTCTGTGTCCCTCGTCTCGCCCAATAATCCTAGCCAAAACTTGGATTTGCAATGTCCTCCTCCGCCCCATGGGAACATAAACAACTCCTTGTTCTTATTCTTTTTGTTTATCCAAAACAATTTTATTTCGGATGCACAAAAGGTCCGAACATTGTCCCTAGACCAAGACGACATAGATTCGTGATTGGGCAATGGAAATAAGGAATATAATAAAATTATAGAAGCTATATCATTGTTATTAACATTATCAAAAATGTTATCACTAAAATACCTCTTTGAACGGTTTGAGTTTGATTTCTTTCCCATCGGTCCAATGACAATGGAAATACAGTGTTTCGAATGTCGCCTTAGAGACCTTCTTGGTGTGGTCAAGGTTGTCACAGATATGGGGATTGAAGGAGCTTGCCCCGCCTCCTCTCCCGCTCAAAAGGAACGCGATGCTTTTACCTTCTTTTCATCACACCAAACGCCTCAACATACTTCACATCAACGGGAGTGCTAATTCCTGTGGCTAGAGACGGACTCTTGCGTCTCTTGAACATGTTGGTCCTCGTCAAAAGAAGAACATCCCGAAAAAGCTTTATCTTCGTGAGTAATCGTTAAATTTTTATTAGATTTACATCTACAACGAATATTTACCGGATTAAAAGGAGAGTCGATATTTGTGCCTCACCATCACGACATTCTCATCCTCAAGAACAGAGATCGTGAGTTTTGTGCCTCACCGTCGCACCCTTCATTTGCACATCTTCATCAACTTTACACTATTCTCAACCCGAAAACAAAAAACGTGTGTCAATATCATGTCCGAGTGAATGGTCGGTTCGCTTTTTTTTATTATATTATAATGTTACGAGTATACTCACCATGCGACAGAGACCGTAAGCTTTTGTCGTCGATCATAACGGCCTTCATTTCCACATCTTCATCAACTTTAAGAACATTATCATCCCGAAAAGAAGTTTACTTTGTGTTAATGTCATGTTCGCTTTTTTTAAATGTAAGATATCATACTTAACATGTTCAAACTATATTTACCTTGCATAAAGGAGAATGTAAGTTTTGTCCTCACTCATCGATCAACATGTTCAACATGTTCAACTTCACAATGAGTCTCAACCTATAAAATACATAAATATTTTTGAATGTGCGTGTTATCGATTAAAGGTGAATCTATCATTAAATAAAGCGCATAACACATACTTACCGGATCAAGAGTCGAATCCATCTGTTGGGGCTCGCTCATTTCTTGCTTGTTTGGCACATCTTCATCAACGCCACAAAGATTCCCATCCTAATCAAATGCACGTAAATATCTCAAATTTTGGGTATGTATTAACTCATAAGATTCATATGTAATTCCTATCATACATTACCCGAACATCAGATGATCTTGCGGTGAGTCAAAAAGTCATTTATTACTTCTTGCACTTGTTGTGAAGATAAATCGTCTTAGAACTAAATATATCATCTTGCACATTCGATTTGCATTAACATTAACATCCTTCACAACATCATCTACATCCATATCACCGTCATTTTGACCACCCGTCTCGAAAAATAAATATATACTTATGTTACGACTTGGTCAACTAATTGATGTGTACCGAATCTTGAAAAAACGTTGTTATAACAAACCTTTGAATCATCATCTACATCCATACTACCATCATTTTGAGTACCGCTCACGAAAAAATTAAAAGTACCGAATACATTTGTTAATTAGGATCGAGATTTATTATCGCTACATAAATAATATGGTTTTATTATACATAACAAGTACGTAAAAACTTAGAAACTAAAATACAACCTACTAGATAAAAACATACAAACTATAACATACAAACAACTTAATAAACCGAATAACTGGATGCGTAAGGTAAGTAGCGATTCGTTGAAAGGACTCATGAAGAAGGACCCCGGGTCTCCTTCAACACGAAGATTAATTAATCCTTGTGACCGAACTTGGAAGACTTCAAGAGTGTGATCCATTTGGTGGTCGATCGATTCAAAAACGGATCCCGAACTCAGAATCCAATTAATTTTAGTAAGTGAGGAGTGAAAATGTTGAATAGTGTTTTAAAGGATTTTATATTGTTACCATCCAACAATATCTCCCATATACAGCCGTGTGCCATCGATCTCCAATTATGTTGCAAAAATGACAAGAGAGTCTCTTAGTTTTGAAATATAGAAAGGTCTTGCAATCCGATTAAGTAAGTTGTAAGGTATATCTAATACCGAAAAGTCGTGGTTAACCAAATCAAAAGAGACGATCATATAAGATTTTTCAGATGAGCCTAAAGTCCGTTGAGAAGCCACCCAAGAATAAAACTACCTAATACACCGACTTGACCGCTTAAGTCGGAATGAAAGACAATGCATATGTTGACTTTCTAACTTCTTCCAGCGCATTGAGCTCAATGTAAACACCGAAACATTCCATGGTCCGTGTCCATCAAGCGGATATGAAATCCTTAAAATGGTAGGGTCAAACCGATCGGATTAACACCAAAACCGATAACTACTTTCTCGTATTCGATTGACTTAACAAACAAGTGGAGAACTATAGCAATCGATTTTCTTATTGACGGTTCCAAAGAATGTACCATCTTATAAGAATCGGAAAAACACCACAAACCATGAGAGGTGCCAATGGGCAAAAGATTCAAAACATGAGACTTGTATTAGAGATGACGTTAGGAAAACTTGGAAAAACATACGTCGTTGGAACAAATTGACATTATCATCAACAAAAGCTAAAAATTGTGACTCAACAAATCCTTGCTGATAGTGAATAAGGAAACTACAAGGCAAAGACGCGAACACCGAAACCAACAAGGAATTTGGAGTCGTCGATGAACGATTCCATGTCTTTGAAACAGTTCTAAATCAAGTAAAGCATGTATGTGAAGTTTAGAAATGATTTCGCTTGAATTTCAAAGGGAATGTTGTCGGACATTTTTTGAAAAAGTGGAAAATAAAGACCGTGAATGTGTAGCATTATGAATGTGTAGAAGTGTAGAAGCCTTATTTATAGAGTAAGTAGTTTAGGTGAAGTTAATGAACCAATAGTGTAGGTGAAGTTATTAATACAATGCACTAGTGTCATAAATGAACTACTAGTGTAGGTGAGAGAACTATTAGTGTAGGTGAAGTTAATGAACTACTAGTTTAGGTGAAGTTTTTATTAACTTTACAAAACTAAAAATTTATAATTTACAATTTAATTTTTATCAACAGATTTTAACAACATAAACTATAGTAGTTTACGTGAAGTTTTTAAAATGCATATCCAAAACAAACCATCATACCACATAAAACACGTATGAATAAGTAATACATCAATAGAGTCGGCATAGAAGCAAAACAAAATATAGATAAAGATTAAAACAATTGCAAGAAATATAACCTTTTCAACAGACACGCTGCTCAAGATGCTTTCACCCCATTCTTCTCACTAACCCCATCAAGCTTCAAATTGTATGGATAAATTTCAAGTTCATCAATTTGCCGCTGCATATTAGCCATCCGATCTAAAACTGCTGCACTAGGTGGCAATTCTCCATCCATACCCGAATCGCCTATCCCAATCGTGCCTCAAATGCTTGACAAATTTATGTAATTGATTAATTTGTTGTTGCATTTAGCCATCCGAGAAACAATCTGTCGTAGATGGCATCAAATCCCCATATCCGCATGCCTTGTCGTGCCTTCCTAATGACCGGTGATGTATCCGCATTTGAGACCGAACACCTTCTCCGTGGTCTCAACTTCTCCGTCACGGATATATTGATCGCCGGTGTGTCTGCTATATACTTTGAAAAACTCTAAACTAGATGTCCACCAAAGTTCTTTCATCTCGCCAACGCATATAAAAATTATTATACACTAACGCAAATACCTTAAAAATCATAAACAATTTTTCCAAAAGAGTAGAGTATAACCCGCGGCAAAAGGCGAACCATTTCGCACACGAAAAAGAAGATCATAATCCGTCTTTTTCAAACCTGTGCATCCTCCCATGCAACACCCCGAGGATCACATTATCTTCTTTAACCCACCAATTGTTAGAATTACGGCGGGTTTCCAAAAGCCAAATCAAGGAATTATTATTACTATTAGCATAAAAATTACTACAATCGATTTAAATTTTAGTATTTAAACAATAGTTACGCACCTTCAAAGCGAACACAATCCATTCAATGTATAAGTTGCAATGTAACCATCGCCTTAGTAGCCTTTTCACCAAATGTCTATCTCTAACCTTTGAGATAGCATTACAAATCTTATTGTGAAACTCAACCCAAATGTACTCGCCCATGGAAATGCATTCCATGCATAAATGTCATCTACTAAAACCAATATCTCGGGGACACCACATTTCTTTCCTGTTTGCCGATAAAAACATTCTCTAACATCGTAACCGCACAAAGGCGAACAACATCATCATCCGAAAGTTCATTAAACTCAACTTGATCAAGAAGAACCCTAACTAGTTGTTCACTTTTATATTGTTGATTCTCTCACACGCCTCTCTAAGAAAACTTAGCATACGCTTACCAAATCCAGATTCCGCTTTTTAAAATGCTCTAAAGAAACATCACCAAAGCGAAGACCTAATACTAGACACATATCTTCACGACCAAACTCTAAGTTGTGTCCCCGGATATCAAAATACAATGGAGTGTTTATATCGTGGTTTTCAACAAAGCGTTGATGTTGGAGCAAATAATGAAGCAAATGGTTATCAAGCTCGTATGTTTTTATGTCTAACCATTTCCAAGCTGTGGTTTTAAAAGTTCAAGACGATCGGGCTTGAAACTCGCCTTTTGTCTTATAGTTTTCATATAGTGCAACTTTGATCTAGCAACGAGCCTCGCAGAATACACCTATACACAAAAATATAAAATAAACATTAGATGCATACACATATTAGCATATGTTATAAACTTATGACCAATAAAAAATAGAGTCATGACCAATATCTTAATAACCTAAACATCTCACGATGCGGTGTCCAATTTTTCGATAATCAATATATTTCATATATGTTAAGCACAAAACGAGGGTTATTGTGCACAAATAAGCATACCCTAACATGTATACTAACGTAGTCGGTTTTCTAACAATAATAGTAACAACAACCACACTAAACATCAAATAACCCTAAAATTTTTAAAACCCTAAAACAAATATATAATCAAAGTTATCAGTACAAATCGAAAAAATCGATTAAAAATCAAAGGTATAAAATGATGTATGTGTTCGTGAAAATCGCACTTTTACTTACTTGTCTAGAAGCCATTATCATATAATCGAGTCGAACATCAACGGATCTCGCTCGAAATGATCTAAACAACAAAACGGTAGTGTGATAAACGCGTTCGGAGTTGTGTGATCATCGAAATGATCTAAACAACAACACGGATCCATGCAATCGTTAGTGTGTGTTTGTGTGTTCGTGTGTTTTTTTAAGATATTGAATGATTAAAGTTGTAAAAGAAAAATAAAAAGAAAAGGATAATAGTCATATCCATTGGATTTGGGAAATCTTTTGGGTTACTTTTTCAATTTCCTAGGTGAAATAATGAGGGTCGATTGAGCACCGTCGGTTGAGCGCCGCAGTCGAGCGTTGACTTTATGCTAGAAAACAAAACAAGAGATTTCTTTAAGATTTGATTTGACACTTAGTGTACTTTTGAACAAGACCGAATTTGCCACGTGTCGAAAAAGGAATGGGGTTGAGCGAGTTGAAAGTTGGCGTGGCTCTTTTGGGAAAATGGCTAGAAAAAGTCTAAAAACGGACCATGCTTAGAAAAAGTCCCCTTTGGTAATTTTTCTATCTTTATTTAACGTGGTATTAGAAACAAAAGGATAATAATAATGAGAAATCATTAAAGGTTTTCCAGAGCCTTGCTCGAGTTGTACTAGAGGCATCAAGTGTTTCTAGACGCTAACCGAATGTGATCACTCTATTAAGATATATCCAAGTGGAGTGTTGGTTTTATGGATATAAATTAGTAGACGTGAGTTAGATCGAACTCGAGACTATGGGATTGCACACTTTACGTATGAGAATTTAAAGTTAATAATTAAATATAAATGTTGTATTTATTTATTTATTAAACGAAATAACTAACGGACGTTAAGTAATTAATGTAATGGACTAACGGTCGTTAAATGTTTATGGAAAAGGATCAAATTGCAAAAGTTGGGAAGGTTCCGGAATCCCTAAGGGATGTCCAAAACCGATCGGCCAAAGGAAAAGGAAACAAGGACCAACTTGTTCACCAAGTTTACTTGGGTATATATACAAGGCTAGGGGTCTTGTTTTTCTATCTCTTGTGCTCATTAGCTAAACCCTAAAAATTGTTTTGTGTGTGTTTTTCTACTCCAAACCGATCGGCCATCCTCTTGGGTGTCGATCTAAGTCTTTTCCACAAACCAAGTTATTTGTTTACTAAAAACTAGCATTACTTTAATTCGGTTTAGTACGTGTGTACAAGAACATAGTAATAACACACTATTGTTATTATCTTGGATTGAATTACAAAACGGTAAGGGTAATTCATATAATCCTAACTAAATAAAATTAGGGTTCATCCGTTGCTAGTTTGTGGATTTGATTCTTGTTCGGCTAGAATCAACAAAGGTACGCATATTCTTTATGTTAATTAATTATTCATTAATACATCCTTAACGCTTCCGCAATATTACTTTGATGTTTTGGTGATTATTTATTTGAATGTCTTGATATATAATTCCAACACAATGTTCGTATTTAAGATTGCATCAACAGAATAATTGTCGCAACCATATATAACTGTATTCAAGCTTCACACGAAACAACAATGTTCTTCCTTTTCATGGTTTGTTCCAACTTTTATAGAAATGAAAGTAATAAAACTGCTTCTACAACGTTATTCGATACAGAGTATCGCGTACTCAGCAAGACTGCTTGTTTTTGTAGAAGTTGGCAGACAAAAGATCTTTGCTGACATAGTGACAGCCAAACGTTGCATTCATTAACGCCTAAAACTATTAGAAGATCCTTACACAACCAAACGTTCCGAAATGATTCGAAAATGCACGTTTTTTCCTTGTTTTACTAGCATGAAATATATAATTGTTTTTAGCTTAGCAAAACACGGGAAGAACCGGATAGGTACCGATTGCCCGGTACCTGTTTCGGTACCCGAATCCTATCCGGTACGGTACCATATTGTTTATTTAAACCCATCATATTGCTTGTATCAATGTATCACGTAAAGTTCAATGCATTGTGAGAGTTTATATAAAATAACGAGATGGTGATGTGGCGGTGATGTGTCAATGTAGTGAACTCTCTATTATACCATGCATTGAAGATGCTCTTGGACCATCTATTGTTTAAGAATTACATCCACTCAGTTGGTACAGTTGGACGACACTAAAGAAAAACAAGTTTAACATATAAGTAGATTATGTAAATATGTAATAGTAACAAATATTTAAAAGTGCAAAGTGATTACGTGCGGAAAAAAAAATCATCCACTTATAACACATGATGGTGGGTATGGCGGTAGATAATGGTGGTGGTGATGGCGCCGGTGATGGTGGGTATGGTGGTAATGGAAGTGGCGAGAGCTTGGTGGTTGAAAATGGTAGAGAGGTTAGAGAATGTGGTTGTTTGAATGTGGATAAAAATAGATGTCAAAAGGGTGTTTGGTCAAAAACTGCTGAAAATATTAAAATGATCTTTCACTTAACGAGATTTTCAATAATCGTTAGTGTTTTGGATCCACGCTGAAGCAAAATCGCACGTTACAGACTAATGGGAACCCTAGACAAAAGAAAGACTGTAACCACAACAGTCTTAAGTTTGAGGACGAACGGTGCAATTCTACCTTTTTCGTTTTCTACTTTTGTATTTGCCATAGTTAGACCCTTCTGTATACGTATGTTTACATGCTTTTCCTACTAAATAAGAAATTCGAGTCTAGTCAAACTCAAAATAAAATATCAAGTCAAGCTATATTAATTTATTATATCTTGTTATTAATATTCTTATACCATTAAGCAAGTCGAGTCATTATTTAACCAAGCCTAAACTCGAGCTTCAATACACGGTATTGAAGAAGTTGAGTTTCGAACTTAATACTTCTCGACTCAGCTCAACTTAATTACACTCTTACCCAAGAGGGTCCGCCCCTGATCATGACAATGTTTGGCTATAACATATATCAAAACATAAGAAACTAGCGACAATCGATCAAACCGAGTATGTGATGTCAAATCCTAAGCTCCTAGATCATTAAGCTTGAAAATGACATGTAATGGCTCTTTCTTATGTAGTACTATATCCAGAGCCTCATCCATGTTAATTGTGTTGAGATTCATGTTATCAAGAAGGAACCAATCAAAGTTCCGAACCAAAGATGCAACTATTAGTAATATCATTTTTGAAGCCATTGATTCCCTGGCCCGGGACACATTCCTCTTCCAGATACAAATGGTAAAATTCAAAGTCCATCCCTTTTATCCCGTAAATCTTTCGGGTTTGAAGCTAGATGGGTCGTCCCAGATATTAGGATCATGACTAATTGCCCAAACGTTAACCATAACTTGACTATCTTTTGGGATGGTGTAGCCCATCACCTCACATGTTTGCATAGCTTTACGTCGTACAAAAAATGGTCCTGGAGAGTGACATGTTAATGTTTTATACTTTTATTAGTAACAAAAGCTTCCAGGTGTATGAAAGACAAACAAAATCTGAATCTTTAGCTACATTCCCGTGTATCAGCGTATAAGTTGCATTATTTCATCCTTAGCCTTTTTTGGCTTTTGAGAAGCTCGGTGACAAGCCATTAATCAATGCTTATGTTTGTAGTTTCAGTGACCGAAGCAAAAATATCTCATGAGAAGCAACCACATTCCCTTTCCTCCAGATTCACTACCCGAATCATTGTTTTCAATCACTTCACCTACATCATGTACCCTACTCCTTTTCACTTTCTTCTTGTTATCACTACCCACATCATGAATTTCCATCACATATTCAACACAATCATTAACCCCATCCCTCCTCAACGTACGTAATAGCAGGCAAACACTGATACAAAGGCAACACAACTGACTGATAAAAGTTCATTTGCAATGTTGGCCTCGTTAGGTGGATCTATGATCTTTCTAACTTACTTCAACATATACCAAATAATAAGAACAATTGAAAACTGTAAAAAGCTTCATTATAAATCTGTCATACATTTGTTCTAAGTATATATACATAATGAAACGACACAAGTAAGAGTTATACTAGTTCGTTTCATCCAACAGTCGTGTCCTTTGGCTTTGTAACTGCCAAACAACTGCTTGTGTGTAACTGCTTGTAACTGTCATGTAACTGTCGGGTTTGACTTTTGTTTTTGACTTTTGGGTTTGACTTAGTTATATTGGGATTAACCCAATATTCTCCCCCTTAATCACAATCGCTGCGACGTAGGTCTTTAAGTCTTCTTGATTCATCTTCTGGTTAAATCCACCATCTGAGCTACTACTGTTTTAATTTCTTGTAGTGCTTGTGATAATCCTTACATCCAGGTAGATCAATTTTCCTTTGGTTACTTCCACTTTTACTATTGTGATCTTTATTATGTCCATGTTGATCATATTTTTTCTGCTTATTCCCACCTTCTTTCATTGTTGTGATCTTCCTTAAGTCCAGGTTGATCATATTTTTTCTGGTTATTCTCACCTTCATTGTTGTGATCTATCATAAATCCTGATTGATCATGTTTCTGGTTGGTTGGTTATACTACCAACACTTTGTCTTCCTATTGGAGTTCTTGCAGCGCATTTATCTTCCTTAAATCCAGGTTGACTCATGCTTTCGGTTATACGACCATCCAAGTTTTCACTGCCAACTCCTTGTTGTTCAATGTTTGATACTGTCAATTTGAAGTTAAATGAAATTTCCTTCCATTCTTGCTTCGTGATTGGTTAAATCCACCATGACCACGTTTTCTGAATTGTTGGATTTGATCTTCATGTCGTGTGAACAAAGGTATTTCATTAGTGTTCACTGGTCTTTCATTCTTGTATTTAATCCTTTCTTCATAAGTCTTAGGTCTTCCGATTGCCTCTTCCATTGTCATTGTACTTAGATCGGAATATTGTTCTATAGATGCAACTATTTGCAGATACCTATCGGGTACAACATTCAGTAGTTTCAGTACTAAGGTTTGATCTTCAACTGTGTGTCCTAGACTAGCGGCTTTGTTTACGAGTGTTGTTAGTTTTGTAGTGAAGGTATCGATTGTCTCGTGTTCCTTCATGTATAGCATCTCAAAGTCGGATTTGATCTTTCTAACTTACTTCAACATATACCAAATAATAAAAACAGTTGAAAACTGTAAAAAGCTTTATTATAAATCTGTCATACATTTGTTCTAAGTATATATACATAATGAAACGACACAAGTAAGAGTTGTGTTGGTTCGTTTCATCCAACAGTCGTGTCCTTTGGCTTTGTAACTGCCAAATAACTGCTTCTGTGTAACTGCTTGTAACTGTCATATAACTGTCGGGTTTGACTTTTATTTCTGACTTCTGGGTTTGACTTAGTTAGATTGATATTAACCCAATATGCAAGCACCTAACACCTAACATGCTTTTCGGCACAAACTTAACAACACTCTTAATAACCGCATTCACATTCTCAACAATCTCATTCATATCCACACTAACTTTTGTAACACGAATACAACTGCATGTCCCGGTACATATTAGTGGCACCAAGACATAGTAGTATTTTCTCTTTATATATGCACATTATTAGAAGGTATGTTTCTTAAGCTTACTTTTGTGTATGCAACTACAACAAATGAAATAACACCTATGTTGATGGTCAGAATGTCATGTCATTCAAACATCAAAATGAGTTCAATATAATTTTAAACTGTTCTTAAACCCATGTGCTAACTCAATATCAGGGGTTATTAGACTTTCATTCATACTTTCCAAAATTGCAAAAAGTTCAATCAAGTCCAAACCACATAAACTAACTTTACACATAACATATCTAGAAGTACAAAGAACGAAACACAAGGACTTTAGTCATCAGATGATCAACATATCAGTTTGAAATGAATTGGACACATAAAGTTTTCAGAATACAAAAAAAAAATAATAATAATAAAAAAATAAATAAATAAAAACGAAACACAAAGTGATTATAGTATCAAACACAACTCTTCTTATTCAAATATTAATTACAGTACATATCTTCTATTCCAAGCTATTAAGTTCCTTGATCTCTCTCTCTCTCTTTTCCTGCAAATGAATTCGGAATTTTTTAAAAGAAAAATAAATAACGAATTCCAAATCCGGAAAAACTTGTAAAATAACGGACAAGTAAGAACCGCGTCTGCTAAAGAAAGGGATATTGTTTAACAAAATTTTTGTGTTGTTGATTTTTTTGGAGTAGTGCTTCTTCTCCTACACTTCCTATTGGTACTAGTGGACTAGGATGGACCCGTAATACTAGAATCGAGAGACTTATTCCTAGGTGTTGCTAAACTTTATTAAACTCCTAATAATCGCCTCCTCATAAGCAGCCAGTGTTGGCGCTCTCGTTCAACAACCTTGGCAAAGGATATATAATAAAATGATTGGGAATAAGACTGATTTACAATGGTAAATTGACAACATAAACCTCATATTGTACCCCCTCTCTCAAATCTGACAGCCCCTTATTCAACGTGGTCCCAAAAATACCCCTGATTTTAACCTTCTACATATTCTATCATTCTGATCTCACCCATGATATTTGGATTTTCAGATTACCCGTTGCACATTGAAAAAGGGAGCAGAGTTATACAAAGAGAGCACTTATGAAGGGTTAATTTTGAGAGAGGGACATTTATGAGGCGTATCATATCAAGTAACAATTATATTTACAAAAATATCGATCTTAAAATAACAAAATAACTAGAACCCATCTTAAAATCAACTTCCATGAGTCATTGATCAAAAATACAATTATAGGGATATAAAACAATCAAAGATACGGTGTATTTTCCGGAATAGGGGAATTCTAAAGTATATGTTATAGGCATTATACTTGTCAAAATAAGTTTTACGATCGAACTAAAAAATAACTCTTTAGATATTAATGTTGATATTTTTGTCTTTTTAAGCATTATGACCATTTTACCATTTCAAAATTTTTTCAAACACTTTTTACTTAAATTTTTTCCAAAATATTTTTAGAATTATTTTTTTCAAATTTTTTGTTCCAAATTTTTTATTTCTGAATTTTTTTTTTAAAAAACTTTTTTTATTTTTTTTTCCGAAATGTGTTTTTTTAGAATTTTTTTTGTGACACGCGAAAAAATTGAATTTTTTTTGTAATAAAAAAATTGAAATTTTTTTTGTAATAAAAAATTTCGATAAAAAAATTCACTTGTGACAAAAAAAAAATCAAAAGTTAGTAAAAAACATGTGAAAACGTATAAAAGCGGAGTAAAACGGTATAAATTTTTATCCGAAATAATTCATTTTTGATTTTCTTTGTGACGCATGATTTTTTTTTTTTTTTTTTTAGATTAAAAGATTTTCAATTTTTTTAAACTTTTTCTCAAATAATTTTTTAGAATTTTTTGTGACATGGGATTTTTTATTTTTATGTTTAAGATTAAAATAGTTTTCTGAAATTTTTTTTAGAAATATTTTTTTTGAAATATTTTTCGAAGGGTAAAATGATCATAATACTTAAATAAAGACAAAAATGGCAACATTAATGTCTAAAAGAGTTATTTTTTAGTTCGCTACGCAGAACTGCTATTTTTGACAAATATAGTACTTTAATAAATTATTAGCCCTATGATATATTGTATTAATTAATACAATATATAAGAAGCGGATGGTGAAACAAGTACATAATAAGCAGAACATGCTCACCTGAACACTCCCAGCATTAGCAGTGCTCTAGTTATTCTTTGTGTGACTTGGTCCGCCATTATTATTAACATAAGGAGATACAAGGGTTTGCACAAACATAGGTGACCGAATATATTCCTTACTCCAAGACACCTCTATATTCTCATCACAAAATGGCATTATAGATTGAGTAGTATCCTTAAGAATAAAGTGAATAGCATGATCCTTCATCTCACAATCGCTTGGAAAGAGTTCCCAAGAATCGTAGCTTTTCATAACCCGATGCCACATGAGGGAAATCATCTTCATCATAACGGGAAAAATGCATAGATGACCCTGGATAATCCCAGTGAGTAACCATAATTCCAAACATATCTCGTGTCATCGGTTGGGAATTCTCTAAATTCCTCTTTGCTAGATCGAAAGACACAAGTAATATATTTTCCCCATGGTATCATTAGGATTTTGCCAGAACGAGTGAAGTGCGCCATTGAATAAGATACCGGTATGCTTCCAACGAGCCATCATCAAACCTATAATTGACTTGTCCAAAATTTTCCAAATATTAGATTTCATAGAAAATATATGAACAAGTGCAACATCACTACCTTGGCAGATGGCCATAACAACTTTGTAATCATCTGTGGATGAATCATAACCAAAGCCAAAACATCGGCTTTCTCCAGGAATTCTTTTTCGTGGCTCTTGAATTTCTCTAAACTCTCTAGTCAGAGGATTTGTTACACAAATTCGAGCTTCAAACGTTTGATATATGCATACAAGGCCATTGCAAGAACCTTCCATACTCCACCTATCAAAGCCCATCCACCTAGCATGTTCTAATGAAATCATATCGATTTTTCTTCTGTTGTCCTCCTCTTTATTGCAAGTAAATTTACGATGAGTTTTAACAAAATAAGGACTTGATATCAAAGAATACCATGATTTACAAACACTCTTGCATCGGAGAAGATCTTTCACCATCAATCTTAAAAGTATCTCCTCGACAACATCAAACATAACCATCTCTAAAATGATCAGTATAATAATTACACATTATAATAAATACGCATTTTTCAACAAAGTATCTCCTCGACAACATCACACAATATAATAATTCGATTAACACAATGCTGTAAAGGGTTGCCAAAATTATATTTATAAGTGCATGTGCATGCTGCCATGCTCGTTGCTTAAGCCTAGCTAGCCCATACACGTTAGTTTGATATTGGCCCAACTTAGCCCATTCACTTGACAAGTGTCATTTTTGTTAAATACTGTAAGATAACTGCCCTTTGTTCTCTTGGATATGTACTCTGCATGAACTGTATATTTGCTTTTAGTGTTCAAATATTGGTCTAGAGATGCAATCTTATATGATACAAAACATGTAGAAGTAATTTAGTTATGATTATTAACATGAAATACTTACCCACGCGTTGCGGGAGGATCTTTACCGATACATTTTGTGACAAATTTGATCTTGTTTTTCGTTAACTCAACTCTTTTCTTAGTATTTTAGTCCGTGTATTTGGTTGTTCATGTAAGTTTGCAATACGTATATGTACAATTACTTGAGAATTACGACTACAATTCAAATAATATTAAGTTAAATATAGAGAGATGAATAAAACGCCAAATATTGAAAATAAAATAAATAAATAAATAAATAAATAAATAAAATAAATAAAATAAATAAATAATCCCACTCAATGTGAGGCGCATCATAGCCTAGGCACGAGGCAGTCTATGTGAGGCACATTGTGCCGAGAAAAACAAGTAAAACTATATATAATAAACTTAAATAGCGTTATATCACTTAAAGTGTAAAATAAAATTAATACTTCAATATAACACTATCAAATATAGAGTATCTAACAATATGATATATGTTTTCTTAACGTTTCTCGACTCTCACTTCCATATACTGAAATAACCAAAACTTCATTTTGTTTATAAAATAACATGTACACAATATTCTTTTTGAATCATCATCATGAAATGTGTACATTCAAAGTCTTAGATTTTGTGAATAAAAAAATAGATATTCCCCGCCTTTGCATGAGGGGCGCCTAAGCCAATAAGGGCCTCGCAACCAAGGCGTTGAGCCTTGGTGATCAGCTTCTTGAATGTGCCGAGTCTCGCATTAAAAAAAAAAAAAAAAAAAAAAAAAAAAAATTCCATTGTTTGAGCCTCATGGGCTTCAGAGCCTAAGCGCGCTTTTAACAACTATGCTACCACTAAAAAATGAAAAGATGTGATACTCTTGTTAAGGATGGAACTTGGATGGATTGAAGGCCAAGAAAGCACCTTGTAGCAAAGATATTGAACCAACATCACGTTTGTTAAATAACTTGCCCTGTACTTGGTTAACTTTAGCAAAAAGATAATTATGTTACTACTTAGTAAATACTAACATTTCCCTTGAAATGCTAAAAAGTTAAAATTAAAATTAAATTTAAAATTAAGATGTGGATATTTACAAAATAATGATAGTCCTTTGCTTGACTTGATACTTTTTAGAGTATACGCAATGGCAAAAACCATCCATAGCTTTTTGCATTTACTTTTTATACTCGTTGCATTTACTGAATGAGTTTTTTAATCATATATTTTGTTTCACAATGAATGTTTAGTTCATTTTGGTGCAATAGCTTTTCACTTTTGTTGTCAAACACTTGCTACTTCACAAGTCATTGCTAAAAAGTCATCAATTAAATCTTTATTTCAATGCTAAAAAACATACTAAAAGCTTTTGTAAATAGTAAAAAGCCTTTTAAAAACCACCCAGGGGAGATGCTCTTAGGGGGTGTTTCTTTTCCTCTTAATGAGGAAGAAATGTGGGCCCAAAGCTTTAATCCCTCTTAATTGGGGGTGACATTAAAACTACCCTCTCTCCAATAAGAGGCTAAATAAGAGCCTTATATTTTACCACTTAATTTGGTAAACACCTTAGTTTGACTAGACTAGAATTTCCTATATCTTTACTATATTATAATGTATTTGAGACTATTCTATAATTAGAAAGGCTTGAAATTTGATTCTAACACTTGCTTATCAAAGAAGGATTTGTTTTACTTTTGCTATGAAATCAATAACTTACACACATTAATGAAAGTTATTACATTCAATTATGTAACCTTGTAACACATCCAAAACGTAACAGCCCTAAGCCCCTAATCATCCGTTTAAAATGTAGCATCCCATTTCAAAACGTCCGAACTCCAATGCTTTCTCACCCTCCTACCCTAATCATCCATATTATTATCTCATTATCTTATCAAAATAACGCACACCTTCGCCTCATCTACCACAGTCACCTCTGCTGCCACCTTCTCCACCGCCACAACCTTTGCCAAATATGTCGCCCTCACCACTTCACAGCTACCATCATCCGAAACCGTTATAGGTTTGACGTGCTTCGTTGGTTTGGAGGTAGATCTGTTGGTCTTGGTGACATATCTAGATATGGTGGTTTTGTAGGTTTTGGCGTCTAACTAGATATCCCCGGTGGTTTTTGCCTTAATATGTTGTAGTAAAAGTCGTGGTTTTCTTGGTCAGGATTCTTGGTCTTGATTGTTGGTTACTTTTAGTCGTTTGTGGTTTCGATTTTGTTTAATGAGAGGGTAGTGGTATGTGTGGTTTTGGTTTAGCGGTGGTCTGTTGTTGTTAGATCTACTGAGAACTTCAACTGTAATCTAATCAAGATTAGGTGGTTTCGGTTGAAAACTAAACCATAAAATCAAAAGAATTTCAGATTTTATTTAGTTTTTTAGGCCAATCATATTTTTAGATTTAAAAAAAATGAGGTCAATGATGTGAAATATGAGTTTGTAGTCGAGAAAGAAATAGTGGTGGTTTAAGGCTAGATGGAGTGGTGCTTAAGTCACCACTTGGTGAGTGGCTCACTCACGCCCACTCAAAACACAAGTTGGAAGTCACGGCCAATTTGCAAAGTTTGGTGAGTTACTCACCAATGTTTGTGGCTGACAAACTGGGCTCCACTCCCAAAACTAATTATTTTTTATTTGTTTTGTGAGTGTGCATGGGGAATTTAGTGACATATATTTTTATAACGATGAGGATCCTTTCATGCTCATTTGAACATGAAAGGTAAAGTTGTACATGATGCGATTGTACATTTGAATTAAAATAAAATAAATGTCTTACAATAATGGCAATGTATAATTAGAACATGCACAACTTTACCTCTCATGTTCAAATGAACATGAGAGGATCCTTAACCTTTTTATAAAGTATGTATTTTAACGAAATGTGACCAAAACGGATGTATGGTGAGTGAGAGTGGGTGGAAGTGAGAAGAGAAAGAAAGTTGAGGTGGCAGTGTGTTTGTTATTGGATATGTTTGTTTGTTCCTATGATCTGCCAATTACATTATTTGAGACAAATTGTCTGTATGTTAGAGGCCACATTAGTTTTGGGAGGTCTATCTATTTTCTTATGTTTTCATACGTTTTTGTCCGTTTTATACGTTTTCGTTAAATTTTATACATTTTGTTACGTTTTCATCAGTTTTTATACATTTTCGTCCGCTTTTATACGTTTTCTTATGTTTACATTCGTTTTTACACGTTTTCGTTCGTTTATATACGTTTTTAATCGTTTTCATCCGTTTTTGTATGTTTTTGTCTATTTTTTATACGTTTCCGCATGTTCTCTTACGTTTTCATATGTTTAATGCGTTTTCATCTAGACGAAAACTTATAAAAACGGACGAACACATATGGAAACGTATAAAAGCGAACGAAAACGTATTAAACCGTAACAAAACATATAAAAATGGACGAAAACATATGAAAACATATAAAAGCGAATGAAAACGTATAAAAACAGACGAAAACATATAAAAACGGATGAAAACGTATAAAACGGACGAAAATGTATAAAAATGAACGAAAACATATAAAAACGATGAAAACATATGAAATGTATAAAAGCGATCTAAAACGTATAAAAACAGATGAAAACGTATAAAAATGGACGAAAACGTATAAAACCAGACGAAAACGTATAAAAATAAATGAAACGGACGAGAACATATAAGAACGGATGAAAACGTAAGAAAACAGGAGATAACGAACAAAATCGGACAAAAACTTACAAAAACGTATAAAACTTACGAAAACGTATAAAATGGACGAAAACAAATAAAACAGATTTAAATGTATAAAATGGATGAAATCTTATAAAACGGACGAAAACATATTGAAACGTATAAAAGCGAACGAAAACGTATAAAAACATATGAAAACGTAAGAAACGTAAAAAATGAACGAAGACATATAAAATCGAACAAAAACATATGAAAATGCAAGAAAACAGGCGAAAACGAACAAAATCGGACGAAAACGTATAAAAACGGACGAAAACATATGAAAACGGACGAAAATGTATGAAAACGTATAAAGATGTATGAAATCGTAAGAAAAACAATTTTTAAGTTATTTAATAACATCTGTTAGTATAAAGGACTAACGCTGCCAAGTTAAGTAGTATAGTTTAGTACATAAGTACAAAATTTGAGCTTAAGTGTAGCATATTGGTACTTAATGGACATGTTTAACATAATGGTACATATGATAAAGCATGTTATTCATTTTTAACTTTTACCCTTCTACAATTGATCACAATAATACTTAATCTGCATACCACTAAGAAGTCGAAAAAAACATATACAAGAAAATATTAGTCGCCAAAAAATTTAATTACAGGGTATATGCAGCCGCAAAGCGTGGGTACACTGCTAGTAGTACGAAAAGCATATGATTATATGTATACAAAAAGGTCTAAATGTGAAAAATACAAAATTAGATAACGAAAAGGGTAAATTACACCGTTAATCCTCGTACTCAAGGCCGATCACATATATGGTCCTTTCTTCGCAAGGTTTCAATTAGTCCTAACGTGCGATTTTGCTTACATGTAGGCTCTGTTGTAAAAATTGGTCCAGGCGGCCGATTAATCCCCGCATAATCGCTGATCGATCAGTAAGCGCCTTGATTTATCATAATCGTCCTATTTAATCGGTTTTGTCAAAGTTCGCTTAAAACTCGGTCAACAAACCGATTAATTGGACAAAATCGAACAAAATCGGTATAATCGGACAAAATCGCTTAAAAATCGGTCAACAAAATTGCTTAAAAATCAGACAAAACAACTTAAAAATCGATCAATAAACCGATTAATCGAATAAAACCGATCAAGGCTCGCTTAAAAATTATCAACAAACCAACAAACCGAGTAATATCTATGTTTAACTTTGAACTTTGAATAATTATGTATTATCTTTATATTTGAACACTTGAAATGTTTGAACTTTGATGCACTATGCTTATCTCATACATATAATATAATACAATATCTAAAGTTACAACTTTGTGCATAAAAGTTCTACCCGACCGCCTCACTAGCGCATAGCAATTTTTACAACCTTGCATGTAGGTCCAAAACTCTAAAGCTCATTACAAATCTCGTTAAGTGAAAGAGCATTTTTGTCTTTTCAGTTGTTTTGTTTTTCCAAGCACCCTTTTGTTCATCATAATCTTTTCCTACCAAAAGGACACTTACATACCACAAACTAAATTCAACCTCTTTACCACCACCACTATTGTCACCACTACCACCCTTTTCTTCAACCGCAAATTAAAACCTATAAACAAATCATTTCAACCCAAATCTTTCGAAACCCATTTCATATTTCAACACGCAAACTAAAAAACCATTTCGAAACAAATCACTACTGTTTTGTGAACTAATGTGTTTTTTCACACAACAAATGAAAAAGAAAAAAAAAGAGACAAGCCTTACTATTGTAGATGAGAAATGAATAGTATGGCTAAGTTTTAGACATCTTTTATTGGTGAAGAAAAGTTATGAATTGCTTCCTCCACATTAAGTCAACATGTGAAAATAATAAAGATTCATTTACGGCAAGGTATCTTTGACCAACATATTTTTTAAATAGTTTACATATATTACATGGCCATACCATTGGTCTATAAAAGAGATAATGTATTGATAGCCAATTGTACCAATGCCTTCACCTAAGTTTTCTAAAGAAAGAATAATTCAAGTATATTGAATAAAGAAATTTATAGTGTCATTGTATCATATTACAAAAGAGTTTTCGTAATAATATTTTGCGATCAATATTTTTAGGAGAGTAACATCTCATATATCCAACATAAATTGGTACCAGAGCTTGTTCAAATCCATTTGGGTTGAACGAGTTCTTACAATTTTTTTATAGAGCGGTCATGGCAAGTCGACAAGGTTTTGATTTAAGTCATGTTGTCGTCCTAATTTTTGATGGTGAAAATTACGATTATTGGTGTGTCAACATGGAGACACTGCTTGATTCTTTAGATGTGTTTCACGATGTCAAAAACACATTTGAAGAACCCATTGATACAGAAAAATTAACCGACGATCAAATAGAAGATGTGAAGCAAAGGAGAAGCCGAAATGCAGCCGTTTTAAGTATGATTCAGCGGGGAGTCACAACGTCAATCTTCCCGAAAATCATGCATCTAAAAAAAGCAAAAGAAGCTTGGGAGGTACTCAAGCAAGAATTTCAAGGAGACGTCAAAGTGAGAGCTATAAAGATACAAACTCTCATACGAGATTACGAGAACACGAAGATGAAGGAAAATGAGTCACTAAATGACTATTCATCTAGATTAACCGATTTGATTAATCAGATGAAAAGTTATAGTGATGAAATTGAAGACCAACGTATTGTTGAGAAAATTCTCATCAGTATTCCCGAAAAATTTGATCCAATTATAGCAGTTATTGAAAACACCAAAGATCTCAAAACTTTGGGTATTCAAGAATTGATAAGTTCTCTCGAGTCATATGAGCAACGTATGACTCGCCACTCCGGCAAGGCAATCGAAAGTGCATTCCAATCCAGCTTGCAAGGCGACAAAAAGCCACCACAAAGTTATGGAAGAGGGAGTTCATCCCGAGGTGGTCGAGAAGGTAGAAATTTTAGAGGCCGTGGATGTGGACAAAGCAACGGAATTTTTAGAGGTCAAGGCAGCTTCGACAAAAGATCATTTGGCGATGGAAACTCTCACACGTGTTCCATTTGCAAGAAAGAAAATAATGAGGATAAAGATTGTTGGTACAAAGAAAAGTATAAATGTACTCACTGTGATCAATTTGGTCATCTAGAAAATGTTTATCGAAAGAAAAACCAACAACAAGCAAATTTTTTAGAAGAAAAATAATAAAATGAAATTTTTTTCTTTTGTCACTCAGTTAACATAGAAAGAATTAACACATGGTTTCTTAACAGTGATTGTAGTAATCATATGACCGGTGATGAAAGTATTTTGGTCGATATTGACACTGCATGAAATTCTCAAGCAAAAATGGGAAATGTAGCAGTAGTACAAGTGAAGAGGAAAGGCAAGATTTCGGTCAAGAGAAAAACATGTATCAAATAGATTAATGATTTTTTACTAGTTCCCGACCTTACGCAAAATTTTCAAAGTGTCGGACAACTTGTAGAGCATGGATACTCTGTTAGTTTTGAAGGTAAAGGATGTAGTATTTATAACAAAGGAAGAAATAAATGGTTGATGCAGAAGATTTTAATGGGTCGGAATAGAAGTTTTATGATCACGTTCACATATGAAGAACACATTGCATTGAAGGCCACAATTGAAGATGAAGCTTTGTTATGGCACAGGAGACTTTGACAACTTAATTTCCAAAAGTCTTAATTTGCTCCACCAGAAAAATATGGTTGAAGGTTTGCCACAAATTCACGAGATTGAAGGAATTTGTGAAGGGTGTGCGCTCGGAAAACATCATCGGAAACCATTTCTGAAAGGAGTCGCTTGGAGAGCCAAGGAAATTCTTGAGCTAATACACACCGATCTTTGTGGTCCGATGAGGAATCCATCTCATGGTAATAATCTCTATTTCTTTCTATTTGTTGATGATTTTAGTAGAATGACAAGGGTTTATTTCATGAAAGAAAAATCTCAAGTTTTTGGAATTTTCAAAAAGTTTAAAAATTTTGTCGAAAAACAAACGGAGAGTTTTATTAAAATTTTGAGAAGTGATCAAGGAAAAGAATACAACTCAAAAGAGTTTGACAAGTTTTGTGAGGATGAAGGCATGGATAGACAACTCACAACTCGATACACACCTCAACAAAATGGTGTAGTCGAGAGAAAGAATCAGACCGTTGTAGAAATGGCGAAGTCAATGATGCACGACAAAGGTTTACCAAAAAGTTTTTGGCAGAAGCAGTTTACAAGTATATTTGTTGAATAGAAGTTCAACAAAAGCCCTCGATAGCAAGACTCCACTTCAAGCATGTAATGGACGTAAACCTTCGATAAGACATCTTAAGGTTTTTGGGTGTGTTTGTTATTCTCAAATACCAAAGAAAAAAAGATATAAATTAGACATGACAAGTGAAAAGTGCATTATTGTAGGCTATAGTAGCAAGTTAAAAGCTTATAGATTGTATAGCCTAAAAACAAAAAATGTAATAGTTATTCGAGATGATATTTTGATGAAAATTCTTCCTGGAATTGGGAAGAAGAAAAAAAGGAAGGACCGAGTTTTCCCACTAACAAAATGATGGATGAAGCACATGTGGAAAGTGAGGAAAATCAACCATCACATGATGAAGTACCCAACAAAGAACCAGATGAAGAATCTCAAAGTCCACCACCAAGAAAATTTCGTTCGTTGTCAGAAATATACAATGCTAATTTTTGTCATGTAGAACCAGAAAGTTTTGAAGAAGCGATTAGAGAAGAATCATGGAAGAAAGCGATGGAGGACGAAATCCAAGTTATTGAAAAGAATAACACGTGGGAGCTCACAGACAAACCATTAGACAAAGACGTTATTGGTGTCAAATGGGTGTACAAAGTCAAGTTCAATGCAGATGGTTCCGTTCAAAGAAACAAGGCAAGACTAGTGGCAAAAGGTTCCTCACAACAACCTGGAATCGACTACGATGCGACATTTGATCCAGTTGCTCGAATGGACACAGTCCGAGCAATTATCTCACTAGCAGGCCAGAAAGGTTGATTACTATACCAACTCGACGTCAAGTCAGCATTTCTGAATGAAGAAATCAAGGAAGAAGTTTATGTGAATCAACCTCAAGGATTCGAGGTTGAAGGATAAGAAGAAAAATTTTACAAGTTGAAGAAAGCGCTTTACGGACTCAAGCAAGCACCGCGAGCGTGGTATAGCCAGTAGATATGGTTATTTTAAATAAAAATGTTTTAATCAAAGCAAGAGCGAGCCGACCTTGTATGTTAAAAATCAAGGTAAAAATGACATTTTAATTATAGCGCTCTATGTCGAAGATCTTGTGTTCACAGGGAATAACAAGAAAATGATTGAAGATTTCAAGAATGAGATGATGCAAAAATACGAGATGAGTGATTTAGGTCTTCTAAATCATTTTCTCGGAATGGAAATATATCAAGATGATGGTGGCGTTTTTATTTGTCAAGAAAAGTATGTCGAGAAGATTTTGAATATTTTTGATATGTCGGAATGTAAACCGAAGGACACTCCTTTGGTAGTCAATGAAAAGCTAATGAAGGAAGACGGTTCAAGTAAAGTGGACGCTACACTTTATCGAAGTTTGGTGGGGAAATTGTTGTACCTCACAGCAACAAGGCCCGACATCATGCATGTTTGCCGCAAGTTTACTCTCAAGGTTTATGCACAATCCTAGTCAGATTCACATGGGAGTTGGTAAAATAATTTTAAGATATTTGCAGAGCACAAAAGATTTTGGAATCAAGTTCGAAAAAATGCAAGTATAAATTTGCATGGTTTTTGTGATAGTGATTGGGGAGATGTACAAATGACATGAAAAGTATATCCGGATATATTTTTTCACTTGGTTTAGGTGTGTTTAGTTGGTGCTCCAAAAAGCAATAAACAGTTGCGCAATCATGTGCGGAGGCAGGGTACGTCGTAGCAGCTCTAGCCACATCACAAGTAATTTGGCTACGAATAATTTTTGAAGACATTGGTGAAAAGCAATTGAAACCTACAACAATTTTCTGCGATAGCATGTCAGCAATAGCAATCGCAAAGAACCCGCTTCATCATAGCCGCACAAAGCATATCGCTTTGAAACATCATTTTATCAGAAAAGCAATTGAAGACGGAGATGTGCAACTTGAATTTTGTGGAACGAATGATCAGCTAGCATATATTTTCACAATAGCACTTCCACGAGAAAAGTTTTTGGAGCCCAGACGCAAGTTGGGAGTTTAGCCAAAACACATTACGGGGAGAATGTGAACTAATGTGTTTTTCCACACAACAAATGAAAGGGAAAAGAAAAGAGACAAGCCTTACTAATGTAGTTGAGAAGTGAATAGTATGGCTAAGTTTTAGACATCTTTTATTGGTGAAGAAAAGTTATGAATTTCTTCCTCCACATCAAGTCAACAACATGTGAAAATAATAGCGATTCATCTACGGCAAGATATCTTTGACTAGCATGTTTTTTAAATAATTTACATCTATTACATGGCCATACTATTGGTTTATTAAAGAGACAATGTATTGGTAGCCAATTGTACCAATACCTTCACCGAAGTTTTCTAAAGAAACAATATTTCAAGTATTTTAAGTAAATTTTTTTTAGTGTCATTGTATCATATATTAAAAAAGAATTGTCGTACAAAAAAGATTCTTTTATTTTCTGAGGAATATTTTTGAGAGAATAACATCTCATATATCCAACAAAATGTTTCTTTTAGTTCCAAAAGGTGCGAACATACAACATTAATTTGCAACCATCATTATAGAAGTATAACCCCAAAACCATTGTTTCTTTTAAATCCATAAAAATAGTCATTACCAAGTCGTAAGAATTTAATATCATTATATCTGATTTACCCCAGTTCTTTTTCGTGAGTAAAAATAGTGGTTCATACAACATTAGAGGTTGCGACATGAAGAAAGGAAGGGGTACGAGTGTCGTCAAAAGAGCAGCCAAATAGTACGTTAGCTAAAATTAAACGCAATATTATCCATATCTGTGAGCCTCCCAAAAATACGAATTCATTTTGATATGCGTTCAGATGAAATGTGTTCTTGATCGACCGGTAACCCCACTTTATTTCTTCTTTCTTTCCCAAATACTAGTAGTACGTTTGCTAAAATGTAATGTCTTCCATAACGCAATGTCTTCCATATACACTCTTAATTTCTTTGTGTATTGTGTTGTTCGATGATACTCATACTTGTGGTATCTTAATAAAGGAACGTTGGGTTTGTTACTTTGTTTCTTCCTTACAAGCAACTCATAAAAAAAGAGATGCTGATGATATAATCAAAGCAAATCGAGAAGTGTCTAGTCGATCAAACTCAAAATAAAATAGGTGGGATGCCATTTATTTTGTATTTGGTCTTTGGTCTCTTTTATATATGTTGCCTTTCTAGGAAAAAAAAAAATCAAGTCCACCTCTATATATTTTTTTTAATATATTTTACAAATATTATACTCCCCGTCCCAAATTTTATTTCCATTTTAACTTTTTCAATCAAATTTTGCCCTTAAATATATCTTTTTATATTATATAATACTTGTTGTAAAATATATAAATGAAATTAGATTTTAAATGTATTTTCATTGGCATAACTTTTATCAAGTATTATATAATACAAAAAAATATATTTAAAATCAAAGTTTGATTGAAAAAGTTAAAATGGATATAAAATTTGAGAAAGAGGTAGTAATACGAGTAAGCAAGTCGAGTCATTATTTAACCGGCTCAACTTAATTACACTCCTACCCAAGAGGATCCGCCCCTAATCACGACAATATTTGGCTATAACATATATCAAAACGTAAGAAACTTGCGACAATCAACAAACCAGTTAAGTATGTGATGTCAAATTCTAAGCTCCTAGATCATTAAGCTTGAACTTGACATGTAATGGCTGTTTCTTATGTAGTACTATATCCAGTTCCTCATCCATGTTAATTGTGTTGGGATTCATGTTATCAGGAAGGAACCAATCAAAGTTCCGAACCAAAGATGCAACTATTAGTAATATCGTCTTTGAAGCCATTGATTCCCCGGGACACATTCTTCTTCCCGATCCAAATGGTAAAAATTCAAAGTCCTTCCCTTTGTAACTCACATTTGATCCCATAAATCTTTCAGGTTTAAAACTAAATGGATCATCCCAGATATTAGGATCATGACTAATTGCCCAAACGTTAACCATAATTTGGCTATCTTTTGGGATGGTGTAGCCCATCACCTCACATGTTTGCATAGATTTACGAGGTACAAGAAATGGTCCTGGAGGGTGCAATCTTAATGTTTCCTTATAGCAAGCTTCTAGGTAGGAAAGACAACCCAAATCTGAATCTTTAACTACTTTTCCGTGTATGTGTTGCGTGATTTCATCCTTCGCCTTTTGCATTGCGTCTTGGTTTATAAAAAGCTCGGACACAAGCCACTCAATGGTCAAAGTTGTCGTTTCAGTGCCCGCAGCAAATATCTCCTGAGAAGGAAAATGCGAAGTGTAGACAAGTCAGAAAGTGTACACAGTGGAATCACTTAATATCCTACGAGAGAAAATATAAAAAAGTAAACAAAATTAGCATACCTGCATCAAAGGATTAATTTGTTGATTTGTAAATCCTTTGTCAATCAAAACATCAGTAAAATCTTTTGAGCCTGAGAAAATATATTCTCCACTTCGTTTCTTCTCGAGACTATCCTTCCATATAGAACCTAAATCTTTTTCTACGATGTGCATGATCTCCTTATACCAACCTTGTAAATCCCATTGACCCAATATCGGAAACATGTCTACTAATTGTGGCTTTGCAGCCAACTTAGTAAGTTTCCTAACAGATTCCATAATGCATGCACCTATACCATTTCCTTCAAAGTCCACAAGATCAATTGATAACGTTGTGTTGCCTATAATGTTTATTGCGGTCGCAAACACAACATCCTTTATAACTATATCTTCACCCTCCTTTGATGCTAAGTACTCCATCATCTCCATAACCTTAGTCTCTCTCATCTTTGCACGCGATTCCAAAGCTTTACTCGAGAAAAGCTCTGATCCATATATATTTCGTAGAGACCTCCAACCATCGTCGCACTCTGATGTAAACACAAGGTTCATGTTATGAATTGTTGGTTTTTTGTTTCTAAGTAATATTGATACATCCCGACCTGAAAGAGCATGATCATGGGTCTTGAGGATTTCACAAGCTGCGACGGATGATGATCCTACGATCATGGTTCTATGTCCGAGACGAATTGACATGATTGGTCCATGGATCAAGGCCATCTTGGCTAGATGAACATGAGCATTTTTTCTTATTTGGAAAAGGTTGCCTATGAATGGCCATGGTGTTGGACCCGGTGGAAGATGTCGCTCTCTTGGGAAAAAGTGATTAAGAATCATACGAAATAAGAAGAAAACAAGTAGCCCAATGATCAAGAGAAGTGACATTATTAGCTAGAGAGGTTAACTTAGCCTTACCAAAGTAATGGAAATAAGAGGGCATATCGGTGGATATATGCATTATTGAGCATGGGGCTCTTAAAACGTACGTAGGGTTGTCGGCTAAACATAAATCGAGTAGCATGTCACAGTCGATCATCTGATGTTTGTTAGAAAATTTTGGCATGTTTTTAAAGATTGCATCATCCTGTTGGATTTTTGCTAATATTTGATTGATCCATATTTGCGTCTTGTGTTGTTATTATAATAAGAAAAACAGATGTTTATGAATTCTTTATAATTTTTGATAGACCTTAGGTTAGAATAGAACTTTTATAATACCGATCATGGCCCGATTTGATTTCTGCAAGATCTTCGATTACACCATTTTGTTTCTTAGTTATGGCTCATTATAAACAGAAATACAAAGCAAATAATTGTCTTCAGAATATAGTTGTTAACATGACTAACTCTTGACTCTTCAATTTCTAAAAGGTTTATTAATTAGCTTTAGCTGATTAGTGAATGACATAATAATCTATCATTTATAGGTGCGTTTGTTTGCAGGTAACAGGCTGAGATGTGGGATTCACCCCTCATCCTATGTACTTTATTAACTGTTTTTGGAGTAATATATTTTACCGGAAAAACTCTTTACCCAAAAAAATAATAAATATATCATTTCTTGAAACATTAATATATCTTAGATTCATATCTGTTAGGTTTTCGGTGAGTATCAAAACATGTACGATAATAACGTGTTGTTTAATTTTTGCTAAATGGACATAGTATTAGGACAATGAGTAATATGATCTGTAACTCATTTTATGTGGGTTTGTTTCTTACTTAATCCAAAAATCAAACACACCACAATTTTCTGGCTTCCAGAGTTACTCATCTTTGCAACTTATGCAAAAGTTTGAGTCCTGACTAATATTCCGGTATGGGTTAAATTTCATGATGTGCCCCTTGCTATGTTTTTTGATGATTGCCTCAGTCTCCTAGCTACACTGATTGGTACGCCAAAAATGTTGGATTCTTATACTAGTCAAATGTGCTTGGAATCATGGGGTCGAAGTAGTTTCGCTAGGTGCTTGATATTGAAGTTAAGGCATATCAGGTTCTTAGAGAGAGCATCACTGTTGAGATACCATTACTTGATGGGACAGGATCTACTATTGAAAAGATTCGGGTGGAATACGAATGGAAACCGCCTCGGTATGATGCATGTAAATTGTTTGGTCATCGATTGATCGTCCCTAAACTGCTCCACTTCCTATTCAAATTTAAACAGATTGTTAATGATGGGTATCAAACTGTCACTAACAAGAATAAGGGTAGGAATGGTGGTCCAAGTGTTCCAAGTAAGGGAGGTTTTACTAAAGTGGGTCCTAAATTTAGATATCAACCTAAAGCGCCTCCTCCTGAACCCAAGAAGGTGGATAGTGCGAAGAAGACAGCCATTGATGTGGCTAGTACGAGTGAGGCGAAAATTGCTACATCTAATCCTTTTGCTACACATAATACGATCGATTATGATGAATGTGACAATCCTACTGATGTGGAGGTTTCTGGTAATATAATGGAAGTAAAGGAGGTTGGGTCTCTCGAGACAGGTAATGTATCACCAGATCCGCTTGTGAGTGATGCAACGGTAGCTAACGCGGTTGGTCCTACCCCTATTGTTGAGAAAATTGGGGAGTTTGAAAGGCTTCTTATTGATGGGAAAGCTACTCTTGTTGATGATAATGGTAATCCTATTAAAAACGTTGATTGTCAGGGTTATAATAAGGATTTCTCAGCTACTTCTTTTACTAAGAGGGTTAACCCATTCACTAAAGTGGGAGAGATTATGAATTCTGATAGTGATGATGAGGAGGTTGTGAACACCTTTGATGAGACAAGTAATCTATTTGGTGGTGGTCATGATCGTGAAGATGACTATGATGACTATGATTATGCTAGCTATGCGGATCAGGTTTACGATCTTCCGGAAATTTGGATGCCTATTATGACACGTATGGTATCAAGCTCCAAGGCCTTGGTAGAAAGTAATTTTATCTCCATAGAAGTCTAATGTTATATTTTGAGTAGTGGTTTACTTTCTTATATAGAGAAATATGAAGTATCTTGTTATATAAGCTTTTTGCCTATGTAACGAGCTGAGATATGAGATTCACTCATATCCTTTGTACTTAAACGTTTTTTTGGAGTAATATATTTACCGGGTCTTTAACCTTTTACCAAAAAAAAAAAGTTTGAGTCCTCTACTTATCTGCTTCATTTGGAATGCATATCTGCAGTATTGAGCATGGGGCTCTTAAAACGTACGCAGGCTTGTTCGCTAAACATAAATCAAGTAGCATGTCACAGTCGATCAAATAATGTTTGAAATTTTGGCATGGTTTTAAAGTTTGCATTTCACATGTTGAATTTCATTATGCCTCGTCACTCGTCATCTATCCTGTTGGATTTTTGAAAATAATTGATTGCTCCTTATTTGTGTCTTGAGTTTTATTATAATAAGAAAAACTATAATGTTTATGAATGCTTTATTGTTTTTGATAGACCGTAGGTTAGATTAGATCTTTTATAATGTCGATCATGGCCCGATTAGATTTCTGCAAGATCTTCGATTGCTCCATTTTGTTTCTTAGTTATTGCTTATTATAACCAGAAATACAAAGCATATAATTGTCTTTAGAATATAGTTGTTAACATGACTAACTCTTGACTCTTCAATTTCTAAAAGGTTTATTGATTAGCTTTAGCTGATTAGTGAATGACATAATAATCTATCATTTATAGGCGCGTTTGTTTGCATGTAACAGGCTGGGATGTGGGATTCACCCTCATCCTATGTATTTTTATTAACAGTTTTTGGAGCAATATATTTTACCGGGGAAACTCTTTACCAAAAAAATAATAAATATATCATTTCTTGAAACATTAATATATCTTAGATTCATATCTGTTAGGTGTTCGGTGTGTTGTACATTCATTCTCTTGTGACCATGGCATTTTTTCATCATAAGTTTTGAGTATAGAAACATGCATGTACGATAATAACCTGTTGTTTAATTTTTGCTGAAGGGACATAGTATTAGGACAATGAGTAATATAATCTGTAACTCATTTTATGTAGGTTAGTTTGTTTCTTACTTAATCCAACAATCAAACATACCACAATTTTCTGGCTTTCAGAGTTACTATACTCATCTTTGCAACTTTTGTAAAAGTTTGAGTCCTCTACTCATCTGCTTCATTTGGAAACCTAGCCTCACCAAAGTAAGGGAAATAAGAGGCCATATCGGTGCATATCTGCAGTATTGAGCATGGGGCTCTTAAAACGTAAGCAGGCTTGTTGGCTAAACATAAATCAAGTAGCATGTTACAGTCGATCATCTAATGTTTATTAGAAAAATTTGGCATGGTTTTAAAGTTTGCATTTCACATGTTGAATTTCATTATGCCTCGTCACTCGTCATCTATCCTGTTGGATCTTTGAAAATAATTGATTGCTCCTTATTTGTGTCTTGAGTTTTATTATAATAAGAAAAACTATAATGTTTATGAATGCTTTATTGTTTTTGATAGACCGTAGGTTAGATTAGATCTTTTATAATGTCGATCATGGCCCGATTAGATTTCTGCAAGATCTTCGATTGCTCCATTTTGTTTCTTAGTTATTGCTTATTAAATTCAGAAATACAAAGCAAATAATTGTCTTTAGAATATACAAAGCAAATAATTGTCTTTATAATATACTAGCATTATTAGCTGATTAGTGATTAATCTAAGGATCTGTCGTTTCTGGAAACATTAATATATCTTAGATTCAGATGTGTTAGGTGTTTGATGTGTTGTACATTAGTTTTCTTGTGATCACGACATTTTTCATCATAAGTTCTGAGTATTGAAACATGTACGATAATAGCGTGTTGTTTAACTTTTGCTACATGGACATAGTATTAGGATAATGAGTTAATATGATATGTTACTCATCTTTTCAACTTATGTAAAAGTTTGCGTCCTCTACTCCTCGATCTGCAACATTTTGAACGAAAGAAATAAACATCTTGTGATGCCTTTTAGATTGATTCGTGCTGTAATTCGACTGCTTTTAATGCAGTTATCAACGTTAGCTTCTTCCTAGCATGCATTTTTACACATAAGTGACTTACAGATTGATAAACCGATTTTATCACAAGTACACATACAACAAAGTGGGAAAAGGTTTAAACAGTTAATCAATTTTCCAAAGCAAGACTTAAGATCCAGTTTATACAAACATTTCAAATGATATACCCCATCAGTTTTTTCTTATTATGACGTACTTACACATAACGCCTTTTTGTAATAATAAAACAAGCTTAGTTTACAGGATAAAACCAAATCCATGATGTTAATCATTGTACCCCTTACGAAGATTGAAATTTACATGCAAAGGTTCTTTCTTATACATTGGTGCATGCATTTCTTCTTCCATGTTGATGTCATCGGGATCCATGTCGTTGCTGGGAAGGAACCATTCAAAGTTCATAATCAAAGAAGCAACGGTTAAGAGGATTGTCTTGGAAGCCATTGCTTCCGCGGGGCACATTCTTCTTCCCGACCCAAATGGTAGGTATTCAAAGTCATTCCCTTTATAACTCAACTTTGATCCGATAAATCTATCGGGCTTGAAACTTAAAGGGTCATCCCAAATATTGGGATCACGACTAATAGCCCATACGTTAATGAGTATTTGGCTATCTTTTGGAATAGTGTATCCCATCACTTCACATGTTTCCATAGCTTTATGAGGCAAAAGAAGTGGTGCTGGAGAGTGCAATCTAAGTGTTTCCTTAAAACAAGCTTCTAGGAAGGGAAGGCGAACCAAATCAGACTCTTTGACTACATTACTGCCTATTTCTCTTATAACTTCATCCCTAGCCTTTTCAAATACTTTTTGATTTTTAAGAAGCTCAGATACAAACCATTCAGTAGTGAAACTTAAAGATTCAATGCCTGCCGCAAACAGCTCCTGTTAATAGAAAAGAGGAACAATTTATGAGCTAAATGATTATATGATTAGATCTCGATTAATTACAAGAAAATTAGGTTTTAAAACTTCTATTACATTTCCTCCCAACAAACATATTTTAGTCACTGAAATGAAATGACTTACGAATGTATGATGATTGAAGACCAGTATAACATAGTGAAATTCGTAGTTCTATATCGCTAAGTTTCCTAAAATATCTATGCTTCAATGGGATAGAGATTTTAAGTGTATCAAAAGAGTTTAAAGACCTATGTGATAGAAAAAACTAGTTATATATAATGGTTGATCAATGAGTTAAGCTTGAGAAAAGAGAGATAGAGAGGGGTGAAGTCTAACCTCCATCACAGGATAAATTTGTTGATCTATAAACCCTCTATCAATCAAAATATCCATGAAATCTTTTAGATTCAATAAATCCTTGCTTCCATTTCTTTTACTCTGGAGAATATCCTCCCATATAGTTTTAAACTCATATTCCATTATATACATGACCTTCTTATACCAATCATGTAAATCCAATCGACCCAATATTGGATACAAGTCTGCTAATTGTGGCTTTGCACACAGCATAGCAACTTTTCTTACTGAATCCTTAATGCCCGCACCTATACCGTTGCCTTCAAAGTCCACAATATCGATCGACAATGATGTATTGCTTAGAATGTTAATCGCGGTAACAAACATGACATCCTTTATAACTATATCTTCACCTTGTTTTGAACCTATGTACTTCACCATCTCCATAACCTTGTTCTCTCTCATAGTCACGCGCGATTCCATAGCTTTGCTTGAAAAGACCTCAGATTTGTATATATTTCGTAGACTCCTCCAACCATCGTCACATTCTGATTTAAAAACAAGGTTCATATTGTAAACGGTTGGTTCTTTATCTTGAAGCAATATTGGTACATATCGAGCTGAAAGCACGTGATCATGAGTCTTGAGAATCTCTGAAGCTACGATGGGTGATGACCCGACAATTAAGGTTTGTTGACCGAGGCGAAGTGACATGAGGGGTCCATGCACTTGGGCCATCTTGGCTAGTTGAACATGAGCGTTTTTTCCAATTTGAAAAAGGTTGCCTACAATTGGCCATGGATATGGACCTGGTGGAAGATTTGCTGCTTTTGTAAGAAATAGATTAACAGTCATGTGAACCAAGAAAATAATAAGTGGCCCAACAATCAAAAGAATAATCATCTCTTCGGAATGATAACAAAAAGGCTTAAATTTGAATATGAGACATCGTCTAACCCTAATCGATATGTAAGGGACTCACGCAATGACTAAATAAACATAAGTAGAGCTAGTAAGTAATATGTCACAATCATTTATCAATTTTTATTTGAAACTTTTGGTATTTTAGTATAAAGTTTGTTGACATCTAATTGTAATCAAGTAAAGGTTCAATGGATCACATGTTGAATTTAATGATCATTCCTTGTCTTCCTATTTGGTTTTTTGAAGATCATAATAAGATTGCTCCATTTTGCTTCGTATGGTTTACTGTAATAAGAGATACTAAAAGTATCATCTTTGTACTGAATGGAGTAATGTTTAGGAATGTTCTAAACTAAAATGGATATTGGATTGCTCCATTTTGATGCTTATCGTTTTCTATAAAGTACGAGAAATATATACAAACTTAAAATAATATTCACAGAACTAAGCGACACTCCAACAAAACAACCTAAACCAAAGCTGAACACAACCAAATTAAATGATGAGAGAAAAAAACTAATGACTGAATTAACATCTCTTATGAGATGGTACAAGTTGATAATATCTGGAAATCAAATTAAAATCATATCAATTATTCTAACAATATGCTAATCAATATTTCTATCTGTAGATCAATATTTCTATCAGGAGTGGGAAGAAGTAGTAAGATTTTATCAAGTTTTCACATCAGCGTTACATTATTCCACTTCATAATTACTCCCAAAATAAATAAATAAATCCGTTACTTTGTACCAATACATATATATTTCTGTTGACAACAAAACAAAATATATGCACAAAGAAGATTTTTAATATAGCAATTATATTCAGTAGTTGGTATAATCATTGACTTTTTTTAAAAAATTTCATATATATTTTATTCTTCTTTTATGACTTTGAGTGAAGAATTATGTAATGTTTTTGGCATGATACTACTCATCATCGCATAAGCAAGTTCATTGATAAACCCTAATCGAAAACAAATTTTATATATATGAAGATATTTAGTCTTTAACAATTACAATGTTTTGAAGTTTTGTAATTTTTTACTTCTATTTAGTTAACCTGGAAAGTTGGATTTGAATGTAATTTCTGACCTAACTCTCACCGGTCATGTGTAATTAAGAATGGATATTGTGAATTTTTTATGGTAACTAAGTCTTAGGAACTTCCCCCATCATGCAATGTAATTTGTTCTTGTTATGCTCTAGCTTCTTGCTAGATTTAACCTTTTTATTTTGAATAAAAGTATTTTCAATAAGTAAAATAAGAGACGCGATATTTAAGTATTATCTTAGAGTATCATATGCTAGCTAGTGTTTTCAACGTTTTACAATTTTTAATTGATCTTAAATCGATTTAGTTAATCATCATTGTGGCCCAATTATATTTCCAAAAGATCTTTGATTGCAACATTTTGTTTCTTACGGCTATTAAGATGAATTAATTGTTTTCTCATAGCACGGCAACATTCTTATCAGTTACTAGGTATAACTTTACCTTAATCGAACCTAACGACTCCACCGCGCCTCCATAATGAAATGCTCTCGCATGTTTGCATGCGGTACAAGGCTTTACTCGAAAGAAAATCCACATATTTTGAATTCGCACAACCTCCAATCATAATCGTAATTTGATATCTTTGACATTCACATAATCATCATATATTAATGTAAACATGAGATCCATGTTATAAACTGAATTTATTAAACAAAACCATGTACCAAAAAATTAAATTTATATGATTCATTATCATAAAAAATATATTTTTTGAACTTTTTGTTATTAAAGGAGAATTAAAAAATAAACGACATACATGACGGTGATTATTTTATAATTTATTTATTTTCTTAATTAATAGCGATTTGGTTTCTATGACAATGACGATAAACTATAGTTTATTTTCTGTAACATTTTCTAAGCGAAAATGATGATTAGATTATGATGTATAAAACCACATCTCTTTTACTTTATATAGTGATGATTTAGCTGCGCCTGTTGTTAATTTGCTGTTAAAGAAAAGATAGAATACTCTGTACATATATTTTAATGCAAAGTATAGAACATACGGTCAAATAAAAAATAAAAGAAAAAGAACCCCGATACCCTCTTCTATAAAATAAACAGAAAAAAATGCTTTAGAAATAAAAACTACCGGAACTTAATCAGAGCCGTATTTGGAAGTGTGCGAGATGTGCAATCGCAAAGGCCTACAAATTATAAGGGCTTCAAATTTTTTATATAGTATGTGTTTATATGCATAAGCATTATAGAATGTGACTACAAATATTTGATTAATGATGTTGAATTGAAAAATGTTGTCAAAAGTGGTTTTAAAATTATCATTTCCCCTTTTTTGTGTTTGTAATATTATTTAACTTCTATTAGTAGGCCGGCCTCGTCTTTGTAATTAAACTAAACTTTGTAGAAGGCCTTCGCAAATTTAGAGACGGCACTGAACTTAATTATACAAACACAATATATATCTTACATGCAAAATCAATATAGAAAACATAAATGCTCTTAATTACGCAAACACAAAACATCTTAATTATATGACTACAAATAGTCACAGGCCTTTAAAATACTGATGGAACTTATTAGCTTGATCAAACCATTGATATCGATTTCAGTCTTTTAAGTGCTCACGAAGCTTGAGAATCATGTGTAGTGGTTCTTTCATATGCATCGCCATATCAAATTCTTCATCCATGTTAATCTCGTTAGGAGTCATTTTATCGGGAAGAATCCAATCAAAGTTTCGAATGAGGGACGCAACGCTTAAGAGGATTGTCTTGGAAGCCATTGCTTCTCCCGGACACATTCTTCTTCCTGATCCGAATGGTAGGTATCCGAAGTCTTTCCCTTTGTAACTCAGATTCGTTCCAATAAATCTTTCAGGTTTGAAGCTCAAAGGATCATCCCAAGTTTTAGGATCACGACTAATTGCCCAAACATTAACTAGTATTTGACTACCTTTCGGAATGGTATGTCCCATTATTTCACATCTTTTAGTAGCTTTGTGAGGCAAAAGAAGTGGCCCAGGAGGGTGCAATCGCAGTGTTTCCTTGAAGCAAGCTTCTAAGAAGGGAAGACGAACCAAATCGGACTCTTTGACCACATTTCCATCTATTTGTTTCATAACTTCATTCTTAGCCCTTTGCATCACTTCCTGGTTTTTCATAAGCTCTGCAATAAACCACTCTATGCTCAAACTTGTGGTTTCAGTGCCTGCTGTAAATAGCTCCTAGTAAGGAAAATTGAAA
This sequence comes from Chrysanthemum lavandulifolium, assembly GCA_022545495.1. Classification (NCBI taxonomy): domain Eukaryota; kingdom Viridiplantae; phylum Streptophyta; class Magnoliopsida; order Asterales; family Asteraceae; genus Chrysanthemum; species Chrysanthemum lavandulifolium. The sequence continues at coordinate 8,436,703 of CM040244.1, read as the reverse complement.
CAAAAAGACAAGTGAGTCACAACATTTTTGTCAAGTGCAAAGAAAAGCCCTAATCTAAAAAACTTTTTTTAAGACAATTTTGGCAAGCTACTTGTGTTAACATATAGTCTTTGAACTGAACCGCGTGTAGGATGATGGTGTCCAGCTTAGCGAAATCTGAGGGGTAGCGATCTAGACAAAGTTAAACTGAACATAAAATAGAGAAGCAAGAAAGAACCTGCATTATTAGATTCATTTGTAGATTATTAATGCCTTTTTCTATCAAACTATCGGTAAAATCTTTTATATTTGAGGAAATATTACTTCCATTTCTTTTCATCTCGAGAACATCCTTCCAAACAGATCCAAACTCGTCTTGAATGATATGCATGACTTCTTTATACCAACCTTGTAAATCCCAACCACCCAATTTCGGATATATATCTGATAATTTTGGCTTTGCAGCCAACATATTAAGTCGTTTTACCGTGTCCATAATGCAAGCACCTATACCATTGCCCTCAAAGTCCACAAGATCGGTAGAGAATATTGTATTGCTTAAGATGTTCATAGCTGTTACAAACAAGACATCTTTGATAATAACATCTTCACCTTCTTTTGAACCTAAGTACTTCACCATCTCCTCAACCTTATTCTCTCTCATCTTCGCGCGAGATTCCAAAGCTTTACCAGAGAAAAGCTCTGACCTATAGAGATTTCTTATAACCCTCCAACCATCATCACATTCAGATGAAAAAACAAGATTATTATTGATAATAGATGGCTCCTTGCCTAGAAATCGTGACACTTCTCGGCCTGAAAGAACATCATCGTGTGTTTTGAGTATCTCTGAGGCTACAGCGGACGATGAACCGATTATTAGGGTTCGTTGACCGGAACGAAGTGACATGAGTGGTCCATGTACTTGGGCTAGCTCGGCTAGATGAACATAAATATTCTTTCTAGTTTGGAGTATGTTACCTATGATTGGCCATACATATGGACCTGGTGGAAGTGGTAACTCTTTTGAAGTACCACGCCTAATGATCATACGAAATAACAAGAACATGAATGACCCAAAAACCAACAATATGATCATTTCTTGTTTTGTAAAATAATGTTCTCTTCCTTATATTTTTTGATACACACGAGTACAGTAGAATATATACTAAAAGGCAAGAACATTTGAAACATTTCTATAGTCAATATACTAATAATTGATGGACTTTCTGGCTTTTTGGGAAATAGTAAAATAATAAATTAGTGGGTACAAAATCGTAACGGATAAAGCTTCATTGTCGTTAATAATTTAAGCGTGTAAATTCAAAGTTTCACCTGCACCACCCATGTGCAATATCTGATACTAATACAATAAACAAATGTAGCTAATAAATTTAAAATTAAAACAAGATTCTTTATATTGGTAATAAGTGCACCGCGAACGCGTTGTTGGCCTAGATGGCATTACCTTCGACGCGTCACTATTTTAAAAGATGCCACGATGATCGCGTCGTTGGCCATTTTTTAGCACGAGTTGGTCATTCAAACAACCGACTTCTTTTTCTTTCATTTTGTGTGTGAGTGTTTATGAGGTACATTTGTGTATAATTGCGGTATATTTGAATGGTGATGTTGGTTGAAGAGAGAGAAACTGATGTGACGTTGAGTTTTTATTTTATTTCTAGAAAGTCAACAATTTTATAGAACCCAAAAAAGAACAGTACAATGAAATGGCATCTCACCCTAATTAATCAAGCAAATTAAATGGAGAATGAGACCCAAAAGATCAAAAACCAAATCCACAACGGACCACTAATACCCGAGCAATACCTACGATTCTACTACGCTGACACAAAATACTACTACCTCCAGCCTAGAATTCTACTAAAATTACAGTTATATCCTTTTCAAAATATTTTTCCAAACGTCTTTATAATTGTTGGACCAATTCAGTGCCAAAGGATATTCGTTTAGGATTTGAATAATAAATACCCTAAGGTATAATTGATGTCCCTCAATGTAAGAAAAAATTTAAGGAGTCATCTTCAGAGTTCTTCAGAGTCTAAATAAAGACTCACTAATTTCTGAGGCGAAACTTAGCTTGTTAAGTCACAAAACCAAAAAGAAAATGATGAAATCAGTGAGAATAACACATAAGCATTTTTAATCATTTTTTTTTCTTAAAGTTTACCCCCACCCCCTGCCCTGGCGATTTTGGAGAATGTTACAAACTATAATCAGTTTTGTTCTAAATCGTATCTACAACCTAAAACGTCTGAATCCTTTGATCATTAACTGTTCATGGTTTATTCTGTAAAATATTGAGACATTTTTCTTTGGGCATTGGTCCAAGACGTAACCATGAACAATTAATGATCAAAGGATTCCGACAATTTACAAATCGGTTAAACTAAAGATTGACAAGAAGACAGATTCTAGATAGCTAAATCCGAAGGTTCCGTGTTCTACACAAGTTGCTAACACTACTACTACTTCAACTTCTTTTGATGCTTTAGGTAGTATGGGTGACGTGGAGGATGCTAGGGGTATGGGCCATTTCAGTACCATTACTGAAAAAGAGGTGAATAATTTGAAAGAACATGGCCCAAAGCCTAATTGTGTAGTGAATGTTAACAAGGATAAACCGTGACCGTGGAATCGCTTATGCCTAATGCTTCATTGATTTGCAAGATGGTAATTCGGAAAGTGGTTAAAGAGTATGATAACGAGATCGCTCAGTTTATGGCCTCTTCATATAATCAGCATGGTAGTGGAACTAATGACCCTAGTCTACGTGAACTTGATGAGTATGATTTGTATGACGGATATGATGATGTGGTTTCGGACTTAATGGAAGAACAACTTGCATTTTGTAATGCATTCGATATCACTCTCTGATAAGGCTGCTCATCGGTCGAAAATCGGACCGAGACCGAATCCGGCAAAAACCCTAGACCGAGACCGAGACCGAATGTGGTCGGTTTGGTCCGGTCCAGTCTGGTCTCGGTCGGTCCGGTCCAACAAGGCTAAATTTCGGGTTTGTGGTCCGGACCGGACCGGACCGAGACCGGACCGCCGGTCCATCGGTCCGGTCGGTTTCGGTCCGGTCCGGTCGGTTTTGTCGGTCGGTCCGGTCCATCCGGTCCGTTTGCTCACCCCTACTCTCTGATGGCATATTAGACACTAGTTTATATTTGGTATCACTATGAGCCAAATGTAATCTAGTGAGTGGCTGCTTTCCTTATAGTAGTTCATAAGTTTGGTTTCTTATTCTTATGATATGTATAGTTTGAAGCACAAATGGTGAGTTTGTTTTCTGCCTATGTAATGAGTTGAGACGTGGGATTCACTCACATCATATGTTCTTAAAACGTTTTTCGGAGTAATATACTTAAGGTGTAAAAACATTTTACCAAAAAAAAAAAAAAAAAAAAAAAAAAACTCATCGATTCCCTTTGATCTCCTCATCAAACAAAGACATTATGAATTTAGATACTTTGAAAAATATTGAAGTCCCTAAAACAAATAGACATAAACTTTATTGAAGTGATAAGTGAAAAACATTTATCTAGAAAGTAAATAAGATACAAGGTTGGTATAAAAAAAGGTAAACAGTTGTCAATATTGTACCCGGAAGTAAGGTTGAGCGTGTTCCAAGAATAAAATCATTTAATGCACTAAAGTACCATTGTACCCTCCTAGTTAGATGTTTGACACATCGCTTTTAATCTATGGGCATCCACCTCAAGATTGCATATGTAAAGGAATGTTGTAAATGAGTAAATGTGACATCGTACAATTAAAATGTTAGCATTTACAAGAGCATTTACTTCTCCCAAAACTAAGTCCTTGAACTTACTCAGTTATTAGCATAGTTCTTAATTAAACATACAAGTTAGGTTTATGTTTAAGAAATTGAGGAGATCACCTTATAGTTTGTAATTCAACTTTGATTGTTATTTTGCAAACAATCATAATACATTTTTTGATTTATTTAAATAAGAGTTTAAATGTTGAAAAACTTTCTTGTGTTATTTTATTTAAACTGTTTTTAGTATACTTGTTTATTAACTTGTTTAATCATACATCAAGTTGACATGGTGAAGTGATTTAACTTAGTAACTAGCTTATAAATACTTCAAACGGAACAACAATAATATTACATATTAGTAAGAAGAAGAAATTGACTCATTTTAGTTTTTTTTAAAGTTAAAATAGATTCAATCATGTCAATTCTTGATCATTCTATTAACCTTAAAAATTACATGTAGTGGTTCCTTCTTGTACATTGCTATATCCATTTTCTCCTCCATGTTAATCTCCTTCGGGTTTAAGTTGTTGGGAGTGAACCAATCAAAGTTTGCGACCAAAGAAGCAACGGTTAGTAAGATCACCTTAGATGCCATTATTTCACCAGGACACATTCTTCTTCCCGACCCAAATGGTAGGTATCCAAAGTCGTTCCCTTTGTAGCTCAAATTTGATCCAATAAATCTTTCAGGTTTAAAACTCAAAGGATCGTCCCATATCTTGGGATCACGATGGATTGCCCAGACGTTAACTAGTATCTGACAATCTTTAGGAACAGTGTACCCCATAATTTCACATGTTTGTGTAGCTTTGCGAGGTATAAGGAGTGGTCCGGGTGGATGTAATCTTATGGTTTCCTTGAAGCAAGCTTCTAAGAAGGGGAGACGAACCAAATCCGATTCTTTTATAACATTATTTTTTCCTATTTGTGTAGTGACTTCATCTCGAACCTTTTGCATCACTTCTTGATTTTTGAGAAGTTCGGCAATAAACCACTCGATAGTCAAACTTGTGGTTTCAGTTCCTGCCGCAAATAGCTCCTACGAAAGAAAATAGAAGTATAGAAAGGTTACATGACTGAGCAAAACTACAAACAGGCGAACTATACACAGTTTATTAACATATAGACAATACTAGGATGCATTATTTTGGCTTTGTCAAGTTATTATAGTTATAACCTGTGTAAAATACTTCTAGATTAATATCTGGTGTGCATTTAGTTGTAAAACAGATTTAAGCACATATTAAAATGAACAAAACTAAAATTAAAGTTAGTGACTGTTTCAGTTATCGTAGATAAATAGTGACAGACACAAAAGTGTCACTATCTCATACCCATACCAACACTTTTTACTTTTTACCCACACATTCCTCAAAATCTGAGGGACAAAGTATTGGATTTGGTGTATGTGACTAGTTTCAAGAAAGAAAATTGGCCACAAAAAGGTATGAGCCTATTGCACATTATACATGTAAAAACAATCTAGACTTTAATAGTAAGTAAGAGAGAGCAAGAAAAAGACCTCCATCAAAGGATTAATCTGTTGATTTGTGAAGCCCTTTTCAATCAAGAGATCAACAAAATCTTTTGGAGATGAAGAAATATTGCTTTCATTTCTTTTCCTTTGAAGACTATCAACCCAAATACCACCTAGCTCATGTTCTATAATGTGCATAACTTTTTTAAACCAACTTTGTATATCCCATTGACTTAATATTGGAAACATATCTGCTAATTGTGGCTGTGCAACTAACATTATAACTCTTCTTACTGCATCCATAATTCCTGCCCCTATACCATTTCCTTCATAATCCACAAGATCCGTGGACAACGACGCGTTTCCTAGGATGTTCATCGCAGTTACAAACGCGACATCCTTTATAACTATATCTTCACCTTCCTTTGAAGCTAAATACTTCACCATGTCGTAAACTTTGTTTTCTCTCATACTTGCACGAGACTCCAAAGCCTTGCCTGAAAGAAGGTCAGTTCTGTATATGTTGCGTAAATACCTCCAACCATCATCACATTCGGATGTGAATACAAGATTCATATTGTGAACGGTTGGTTCTTTGCTTCTTAGCAATATTGATACATCTCGACCAGAAAGCGCATGATCATGAGTCTTGAGAATCTCTGAAGCAACGTCGGGTGATGACCCCACAATAAGGATTCTTTGACCGATACGAAGTGAAATTAGTGGTCCATATACTTGGGCCATTTCGGCAAGACGGATATGAGGATTTAATCTTCCAATTTGAAAAATGTTGCCTAAGATTGGCAATGGACGCGGCCCGGGTGGTAGTGGTAGCTTTTTTATCGAAGAACTACGATTGATGATCATTCGAAAGATGAAGAATATGAGTGGCAAAGGAATTAAGAATATGATCATCTCTTTCATTGTAGTTGCTCCTAGATTCATTGTGTTGTTTCTTACCCCAAGCTTAATTTGTGAACTATCATAACCTCACTAGAGATCTCAAATAGCCGAAAGTCAAAAGGGTACAACAACAAGCGCATATAACGTGCTATTAATTTAAGACACGTTGATTATATTAACTATTAAGCCATAATTATAAAACTTGCCTGTTGCATTATTTAATGGATGTTGTTTTTTACTCCATCTGTTTCAAAATTATTTTCAGAAGACAAGAATCACAAAGTTTAATAAAAGTAGGACCACTATAAATCTCAACCACTCAAATAGAATATTCTTTCAGTAAATTTTTTTTTTCTTACTTAAAAAAGAAAGTGGACAATTATTTTAAGACATTTCAAAAAAAAAATACGGACTATATGTTTAAAACGGATGAATTATTTGTTTTTATTGCTTAATTTATTAAGTAGTTAAATTGATGTCGCAGAATACGATAAGCGATCTTGATATATAATATAAGTCTAACGTGTATATTTATTGGAAGAAACAACATCTATCGTAAGCTAGTTGCAAACAACTCCTAAGTGATGACTTCACTCGTCTGAAAAAGAAGAAAAAGCTTTACCTGATTTGATTTTGTATGACGCAAAGTTTAAACACCTTAGATTAGTCAGCCTAAAAGAAATATCAGAAAACATAGTTGTCCAAACTAAATAAAACATCTATCATATCACAAAGAAAAAAAAAATTGTTTTTCTTACTACAAGATGACACTTTCAAACATGTAGAGACGCACAAACACCTGATCAATAATACCTCATCTTATTTTGTTACAACTTACATAAGGCCCTTAAGTTACTGATGAGGATAAGTAAAAATAACTCGGTAGCATGCACAATTGAAGACATCAATTCTTAGACCGCTCGTTGCGCTTAAAGATAACACGGAGGGGTTCTTTCTTTAGCAATGATATTTCGAGTTTCTCGTCCATGTTAATCTCCTTATGGTCCATGTTATCCGGAAGAATCCAATTAAAGTTTAAGATCAAAGAAGCAACGGTTAGAAGCATTGTCTTGGAAGCCATTGCTTCTCCGATGCACATTCTTCTTCCAGATCCAAAAGGTAGGTATCCATAATCGCTCCCTTTGTAACTTAAATTGGCTCCGATAAATCTTTCAGGTTTGAAGCTCAAAGGGTCGTCCCAGATCTTGGGATCGCGATTAATTGCCCATACGTTCACGAATATTTTACTGCCTTCAGGAATCGTGTATCCCATTATCTCACATGTTTGCATAGCTCTACGAGGCAACAGAAGCGGTCCAATAGGGTGCAATCGTAGTGCTTCCTTGTAACAAGCTTCTAGGTACGGGAGATGAACTAGATCCGACTCTTTCACTATATTTCCATTTATATGTTTCATAACTTCATCCCTTGCCTTTTGCAACGCATCTTGATTTTTGAGAAGCTCGGCAATAAACCATTCAATAGTTAAACTCGTAGTTTCAGTACCTGCTGCAAATAGCTCCTACGATAGAAAATCAACTAGCGATAAAAAATAAGTTAAATAAAAGGGACACTAAAATAAAATACTAACTAAGCAAGTTTGACATTAAAATGCCATTTTCTTATTAGGATATCAAAAAGAGAGCGATACCTCCATCAAAGGATTGATCTGTTGATTCGTAAACCCTTTCTCTATCAAAATATCAGTGAAATCTTTTGCATATGAAGAAATATTGCTTCGATTACGTTTACTTTGAAGACTATCTACCCAGACATCACCAAGCTCTCGTTCAACTATATGCATGAACTCTTTATACCAACCTTGTAAATCCCAACGACTAAATATCGGATACATATCGGCTAATATTGGCTTTGCACCCAACATGGTAAGTTTTCTTACAGAGCTCATAATCCTCGCACCTACACCATTGCCCTCAAAGTCGACAAGATCAATGGAAAAGGATGCATTACCAAGAATGTTCATGGATGTTACAAACACAACATCCTTTATAACTATACATTCACCTTCTTTCAAAACTAAGTACTTCACCATCTCTATAACCTTATTCTCCCTAATATTCACACTAGAGTCCAACGCTTTCCCTGAAAAAAGCTCGGTTTTGTAGAGATTGCGTAAATTCCTCCAACCATCATCACAATTTGATGTGAATGCAAGATTCATATTGTGAATTGTTGGTTTCTTGTTTTGCAACAATCTTGATACATATCGACCAGAAAGAACATGGTCATGGGTCTTGAGAATCTCTGAAGCAGCAATAGATGATGACCCGATAATTAGGGTTTGTTGACCAAGCCGAAGAGACATAAGTGGCCCATGCACTTTAGCCATCTCGGCTAGATGAACATGTGCATTCTTTCCAATTTGAAAAATGTTGCCTATAATCGGCCAAGGGTATGGACCAGGTGGAAGTGGTGGCTTTTTAGAAAAATTCCGTCGGGTAATCGTTCGAAAGAACAAGAAAAGGAGTAGCAAAGGAGCTAAGAGGACAATTAACTCTCCCATCGTAAACATCTTGTTCTTTTTTTGAAGTATAACAAAGAAGGGAAGAAATATAAAGTTAGGCAATGATAAATGTGCAAATGGATATGTGGAGCTCGTTAAAGGATTTATTTGTATTAGTTTTGGATTATATTATGATTTGTATAGTTTATTCTCAAGTCAATGTGCTAGCTTATAAATATGAAAGATATGTAATATCACATAATCAATATCAACTAATCAATCATGTTTTACATGGTATGAAGCCTCTTATCCTAAAACCTAAAGTACGAATGTTTATGTTTTCCGGTTCTCTTTTAGTCGCCTACAACAAAAGAAGAGTCAATTATTGTTCAACAACATGAAGAAAAAGAAAAAGAAATAATGTTTAATTTGTTTGGATTTGGTTTGAAAATCGTTGATTTGCTTCTTGATTGTGTATTGGGTTTGAATTTAATAATCAAAACTTAGTTTTCCCCTTTTTATTTATTTATTTATTTTTTTTAACTTTTTTTTTTCTATTTTTCAACCAATCCAAGATATACTACGTGATGGGATGAGCGTAAATCATTGAAGCGAAAGTGGACACAAACCAAAAGTGATCGCACTATCGATCCACTAATAACCAATGGCCACATAGAAAATGACAAAACATTGAAGTGAATCATTCATTTCAAATTTTTTAAAAAAATAAATAAGATTTTGTTTTACCTTTTTGTTACAATATTTTGATGAATTCATTTCAATATTTTGATTGCATGCAAGCAAAGTTTATAAGTTATATGATATAGTACTCCGTAATACAGTGAAGTTATCTATGGTTACTAGCTCCAAATTGAATACTCGTTTCATACTAATGAAATTCCCTAGAAATCTATACATCTACAATTTTTTACAGTAACTTTTTTATGTTTTGAAAGCTATAGAAGACCAAATAGGCAAACAAAGTAACAAACTGGATATGACCATAGTAAAAAAAAATCTTCGAAAATTGACGGAAGCAAATCACTAAACTCTAGCTATTAGTGTGATTAGGGTAAATCCCTTGCGCAATTTACATCTATTATTGACTCAAACTATTAGTGGAAGATAGCTCAAATTGAAGGTGTTAGGATTAAGAAAATCCATGTTAAAGTGTCGGTCACCTTAACTGTAGTCTAGCATAAGTTAGCTCGTAGACTCAAAGTTATTTAGTTAAGTTTATATTAGTATAAGTAACACCGTGGAACAAAGACGTGTCTTTACCCACTGTATGTCTGATCCACAGCACGAAAGAGGGCGTAATAAGTTGTATAAATAGCCCTCTCCTCACAAGGGAGAGGGTTGGATGTTCACAAGTTAATCTAAGCTTGCCTTTTGTTTCTCTCTCTAAAATATCCCATTCTCTCTCTACATATAAACGATCCATAGCTCAATCTATTGTGGTGTTATGATTTCCAATATCTTACAATTGGTATCAGAGTTCATGGTTTGATTAGCTAGGTTGTATGTGCGTTTATCTTGGTGATTTTAGATTAAAAAGTTTGTTATGGAAGGTTTTTGGACTCATAAGTGACTTCATTTGATTCTCATGTTTGTGATGTAAAAGTAAGTGTTTTTAAGATAGTTATAACTTTCTAGGATCAAATTGTGCAAAAGAAATCAAGCAAAAATGTTCAAAAGGGTGAATTTTAGGTGGTTTAGTGAAAATGGTCTTTGTTCATCATCGCGATTTGACTCTCTGATGAGATTCTTGGGTGCAACTTGTCCTAGAGAAGTCGCGATTTGATCTGTGTTGATCGCGGTTTGATTATTATATTATTATCGAATCATGAGTTGTTAGGAAAATGACAAAATTACATGTACTATTGAAAGCGACTGCGCTTTGTCCTCGCGGTTTATCAAGCATCGCGTTTTGTGTCCATGCGTTTTGGTATCCCGCGCTTTGATAGGATGTGATTTGAGCCGATCGCGATTTGATTATCGCGGTTTGGATATTCGGCGCTCGTCACCACGCTTTGTCAAAGACCGCGACTTGGTACTCTGCGCTTTGTCACCGCGCTTTGTCAAAGAATTTGGATTTATCATCGCTTTGGTTTAACCGCGATTTTTCAAGGGTTGCGTTTTGTCAAGGATTGAGACTTGCAACTTGATTCAAACGTCACCAAATCACAATTAAACAACAATTCACCTAATCCAATCATTCAAATATCCCTTTTAACATACAATCACTAATCATTTAATCGATCTAACTTTTATCATAACACGTTCAAATTAAAAACATCATGTCTTACACTCCTGATTCAGTAATTTTGGAAGTACTCAAACCGTATGATGCTGTAGACAACCATAAGACTATTAGCTATACTGAACGGTTAAAGATGATTGAATCAATCAATGAGGATGTGAGATCTTCGTATTCAGATTCTGAAGAGAGAGAAGTGCACCAGTCACAGCCACTGCATGTTCTTGCAAAGGAGAGTTGTATTGAACCTTTTCGACTACTTCATTCACACCTCAAGTTGCTTCTAACTGAAGACATATACACAATGGGAATCGAACGATCATTTATTGCACTTTTCCGTCAAGAATTATCAACATTCACGGGCACATTGTTCTTGAACTTAGAACAATTGGAGCAACAACTTGACAGAGAAAATGTTCAAGAAACCAGTTCCAAAGCTGCACTTTAGGTGATCAACAAACAATTTCAGTCATTTTTCAATGGTGACACTTCGGATTATGATTATCTTATGACTGAAAAATGCTTCACGAAACACACTGGGATGGAAGCAAATGTGTTTAGAGAAACATTAAACAAACTTATGGATAATGTTAAGAAGTATCTTGAGGAAAGAGCATAAAATGATGACAAAGTGATTGAATGTCGGGTGCAATTGAGAGAAAGTTGTATTGAGTCAGGTAATGAATCAGTTGAAGGATCGGGTGTTGATGAATGCTGAATATCAGAGACGGCCTAGATTGATGCAACCAGCTGTGCAGTAACTCCTATCTCACAAGAAGTGGATGCAGCTATCAAATTGGTAAATAAACAAGTATCAAGTACTGAGGTACACTTAACTGTTCAACATGATGCATCTGCCAATACACTTCTACACACTGATCATGATACTGAACATGTAAAATGTTCTGTTACCGAGGTTGAGTATGTGATAAACTGTTTCAAAACAAATGATTTGGTTGAAAAGAAAATTTATGATGAACTTTCAAACGATTTTTACAACTTGAAAAACATTGCATTTCACATGAAATTGCGATACAAAGTAAAGAAGACAAGCCAAATTAACAAATCATGTGAAAACCCAAACTTCCCAAGTCCGTGAATTTTTGAAATTAACACCAAAGCTCACTTCAAGAAAAGACTCGACCATTTACAATCAAGAAACATATTTTTGTCCCGAATGAGAAAAGTAATAGAGTCAAGGCTAAACATGACATCGAAATTATCAAATCTAGAAATATTGAATTGGAACTCTGTGTGGCTAAAGTACTTGAGGAAAATGAGTCTTTGAAAGGGCATCACATAGATCTAAGTGACTCAGTCAAAGAAGCTAGAACTAAGTCTTTGGAATAAACAAACTCTTTGATAGCCAAAATTGATGAACTCAAAGCTCAACTTCATGATAAGAGTTTCACAATAGTTACCTTAAAGAATGATCTTAGGAAAACTATAAGGAAAAGTGTGAACACTAAGTTTACAAAACCATCAACCTTGGGGAAGCCTGTTTCTCATCCCAATAGAGATCGGTCTGTTGTTAAACAGCTTTCTGCGTTTATATCCGAAAGACCAAAATCTTTAAAACCAAGGCTTGCCTCCCAAGTTGATGAGAACAAAGTTTTGTCAAACCAGTCACTTCACAAGCTAATCCCAAGAAAATGAAAGGTAATGCTCAGGACAAGGCTCAATATTCTAAGATTATGAATGTAAAAAGGTCTTCTAGTGCACTAAAGAAGTCACAAAATGCTAATCCCTCTCCTAAGAAAACACCTAAAGATAAAGCATAAAAAATTAGGAATAGGAATAAGGCTACATCTTCCACTGTGCCTAAGAAGTCAAACACTCCTAGATGTTACCTTAAGTGGATACCAACTGGTAGAATTTTTAAGAATGTTGGACTCACATGGATTCCCAGGAGCATTTTCACCACCAATGGCAACACTAAGGTTGATTTTGAAAATCCCAAATGTCTGGATACTATTGCAACTAGCCCACATAAATGCATACACACTTGTGTTGTTAGTGCAGGTATTCCTCACTCGTCTGCAGGTACATTGATCAATTCTATCAAGAAATGACTAATGGTCTGGGTGCCTAAGGAACAGAAGCCTCCTATTACAGGAGATCTAGAATGTCAGAATTGATGAGCATGTACTATGATTCCTGATCACTTCAGCTCAGGACTCGTACCTTAACATACATCATTTAAGAGTATCTCCAAATCTGGTATACTCTATTCAGTTTTACACATTGTAAATATCTTATTCTTTATAAATATTTTTTCAAAAAGCAAAATAGAAAAGTTATAAAATCTTCAAAAACCCATAAAAATTTTAAAAATCAGAAAATACGAAAAATATCATTTTACTCAAGGCATGTCTTCTGGTATCGACAACATCTACGGTCTTAGAAATGTCATTCAATAATGACACGGGTCTTTTTTTGGGTAAAGGGTTTTCCCGGTAAATATATTACTCCAAAAAATATTTAAGTACAAAGGATATGAGTGAAGTCTCATATCTCACTGCTACATAGGCGAAAGCTAATATAACAAGACACTTCCTATCCTTAAAACAAGAAACAACCACTACTCACTAGATTACATTTGACACAAAACCAAGCATAACCTAACGCCTAGATTGCTTACTACCATGACCTTGGAGTTTGATATCATACATGTCGAAAAAGCATCCAATTGCCTTGGTAAATCATAGACCGATCCGCATAATCATCATAATAATCTTCAAGCTCATGACCGCCGCCATTTGATGCGTAGAAATTTAGCCATAGGATTATCCGCCAAGCACCTCCTCATCATCACCGCCGTAAACAATCACATCCCCACTTTAGAGAATGGGTTACCCACCATAGAATACGGAGAGAAGAAGAACTAGGCTTAGTAGCCGATCATGCGCCTTTTCTTTCAAATCAACCTTTTAAGAGGTTTACCATCATCATCCACAAGATTAAATTTCCCTCAATAATTAGCTTTTCAAGCTCCTCAATTTTCCAACAATAGAGTAGTACTAGTGCTACCATTTCCACCCTTAGCAGAGCTATCATCTTTGGTCAAGTCAACAAGAACACTAGGAATATCACCTCATCAAGATCAACCATATTAAGAGCATCAAATGATTTGATGTAGCAATATTCGTCCCACTTGTACTAGCCACTTCAGTAATCTTCTTCTTTATAGCATCCGGCTTCTTCGACACAGGCTGATACACCTACTTCTTATTTTTAGAAGGGCTAAATTTAGCCCCTTTTCCCACCTCAATACCATGAAAAGCCTTCCTTTGAGTCATTTGGAACCCATCATTCTTTTGTGCTTGATGTTTAAGGTCAACAGGCACACGTTTGGGACATTGGGTCTCATCATGGCCAAAAACCATACAAACACCACACCAAGGTGTTTTCACTCATATTCCACTGACAAGATGCAATACCTCCCTTCACCATCCCAACTTGGCACAAGAATAACCATTGTCCCTTAAGCTCCCGATCGACCTTGGTCAATCAAAGCTCGAGCATAATCAAACGCCCCTAGAATGCGAACACATAGAGCTCTGTATGCATCAGCATAATAGGGTACCAGTTTGGTAGCCATGGCACTCAATCCATCTTCAGTAAAAGCAGCAATAGGAATATCATGTAGTTTCACCTAGACAGGGATCGAACCCAAATCCTCTTTAATAAAACTCGTCCTGGGTTTCCACTTCTTCAAAATAATAGGAACGGATCGAATAAACCAAGGTCCATTCTCTAACACTCCATTTAATCCCTCAATAGTGGCAAATTTGAAGAAAACTAAACCCTTAGAATTCATCATAGAACGTACCACACCAAACTTCTTCCATGCGTTCTTCACGTAGTTATCAACTATGGGAATTGCAACCCTCTTGCCAATAAAATACCCGAAAAGAATATTATCAAACTTAGAACTAGCTTCCAAGATAGATGACAAAGGAATGTTTACCTCGGCCTTCTCATTAAGAGGCTTGCCCGTATCAAGAGTGCGGAAATTAACTTTGCGGGTAGCAGAAGTAGATCCCACCTTACTTGCAAATGTTGGAGCTTTCAATCCATCGTTGACCTGCTCATCCCCTTCCTTAGTCACATTCGGATTACCAAACAAAGCCAACTTAGGCATAGAAGTTTTAAAAGATTTACTTCCAGCCATATCATCAAGATTACTAGCCAAATTAATACGATCTTAGGTGCGATTAAGAGAATTAACACTAGTGCTATTAGTGTCCACGCTAAGACTCTCAACTCCAGGAGTAAAAACACCTGGAGCCTTTTCCGGAGTAGTCTTATTCAATGATGCGTGGTTATCAGCACCACAAAAATCATGTTTCAACGTTCCCCCACTTTAATCTCTCTCTCTCTCGTAACCCCCATCATGAATAAATCACAGCAATAAGACCCTCAAAACCGCATACAGACCAACGCCAAGATCACAAAAAAAAAACCTTAATCGCTTAGGGTTACCAGTGTTTTAATAATCCCCACCAGAATCGATCGACAACTAAATAGAAGGGTGGATTAAACCATAATAAACGATTTTGATGATGGATCTTAACCCATATTAGATAATTGGCACAATGATTGCAATGATTGGATAATTAAATAGAAATCGATTGTAATATCAGATCGCAAACAAGAGCTACTGAGTACGATTGAATAAAGAAAGATTTATATGCTCATGCATAGAAGACAAAATAGCATTCAAAGAATTGAAACAAATTCCCTACAATTGCTAAAACTTATTACGTTGCTCAAACTGACCCATGATGGAGATCGATTAAAGAAACGAAAAAGTTTATAGAATCAGTTTAGGATGTTTCGAGAATCTTTTTTTGCTTTTTTCGCCAGAGAGGATGTCTAGGGATTTTTTCTGTGTAATATAATTTAAAAATATGACACGGATCTTTAGATGAAGTTCGAACAGAAGTTTATAAGTGTTTTTCAAAACATGCCCATACAAATTTTTTATGATTTATCTGTAATTGCTTTTCACATTACTGCTAAAAGTGTTTTTATTCAATAGGATTCATGGGTACATAAAATTTTCATAATCAATCAATAACTACTCATGCTTAATCTAAAATCAAGCCATTGATTGAGGGGGAGAATTAATGTTCAAAATTTATGATTATCTGCCACGCTGCTTCAACTTATTGTATTCTATCCCGGCTTTCATACATGATGGGGTATCAATCTTGCATTTATCCGATATAGTCTCATGAGCTGATTATGTATTATATTTAGAATCATGATTGCTATATGCTAATTGTTTCCTAGATATTCATGTAATTATGGTCATTCATTATTCTGACTTGCTTTCCCGAGTAGATTTTGTACCTCTAAGTGCTCATGTAATGGTTTGTAAGGTTCAAACTGAAAAAGATC
Source organism: Chrysanthemum lavandulifolium (assembly GCA_022545495.1). NCBI lineage: Eukaryota > Viridiplantae > Streptophyta > Magnoliopsida > Asterales > Asteraceae > Chrysanthemum > Chrysanthemum lavandulifolium. The sequence goes on along the minus strand of CM040244.1, from coordinate 8,420,403 downwards.
AATGTACACCCTTAAGAAAGTAAAGGGACTTATTGGATAATGCATGACAAAATTTAAGGTCAAGTGTGCACTTTTTGAAAAATGAAGGGCCAAATATGACATGTGATGACATTTATTAAGGTTGTAAGTGCGAGTTGTCAATTAAAAAGGTCAATTATGCGACTTGTCAATATGAAGGACCATTTGTGTCATTTTCTAAAACTTATGAGTGTTAGTATAAAGATGATGCGGTTTGTCAAGTCAAACTTTTCAAAAATTCACCAAACCACACACACTTGTTTTCTCAAACCACACACATTTTTATCTTTTAATTGTGATTACTTGTGTTTAGGATAGATATTTGTGGTAGTTGACTGCTATTGATTGTAATTATCCCCCACATGAATCTTTTGCTCCAAATCTGTGTGATGATTAATTTTTGATTTGATTGCGTTTTACGCATCATTGTAATGTTGTTTTTTTGTTAATACAAATAAGCCGTAAAAACGTTTATTCATATTTTACGATCTTCTAATGTTTTATCGATGACAAACGTAAAATCATATTAACGAAACAAATAAAATACCTAAATAGTTTGAGCCAATAGTTTCCTAACACACTTACGTTTTCACATAAAACACTAAAACAAGTATAAGTGATTTTATGATTTAGTAATACATATGTACAACAACTAGTGTTTACATATTTGGGTAAATATGTATACTTAAACTAGTATATACTAAAGTGGGTAAAAATTAACAAATGGTATTGACCCCTAACCCATGGTTTTATCCAAACCATTTGACTAGGTACATTGAACCCATGAGATACATTGTATCTAACAAGAAACACATGGATCAACCCATAACCCATGACCCATGACCCATAACCAAACATACCCATGGGTAAAGAGGAGTGTCCCACGGATCCCTAGCTTTACGCTAGCCGGATCCCTTGTGGGACGGATCCGTGGGATCCGGGGAACATTAAACTTTCTCCTCTATAAATAGTGAGCCATTTCTTCCTTTTGGCTCACCACTTTCACACTTACTTTCTCAAAGTATTGTACCGCTCTAACCACTGATCCTAAAGGATCTTTCTATGGAGTTTGTCTTTTGTTTTTGTGTGATTCTCTAGGTTCCTCTTAAAGACGAGATCACCACTTCTTGAAGTCGAGCAAGCTCAAGTCCATGAGTTGCCATGCTTCGTCATCATCAAGACAATTGAGGTTCTCTTGTTGATAGTTCTTTCTTCCTCCTTAGAGATGTTATGTTGAAGGCATTAGTGAAGGATGCCGTAAGAGTTAAGACGAAAGCATTAGTGAAAGGTGCTTCACGTCCGAGTCAAAATCATTAGTGAAGAATGCTAAAGGTGTCAAGACAAAGGCATTAGTGAAAGGTGCCAAGCGTGATATCAAATGCATTAGTGAAGGATGTCTAAGAATCAAATCAAGTGGCATTAGGGAAGAATGCCTAGGTCGTATAATCGATGAGGTGCATCGTTAAACATATATGTATTTGTTTATTTCCAAGGATGGTGATATCCTTGATGGTGTTGTAACAAGGAGTGGATCTCCTTAAGATTAGGTGTTGTGTTGTGATGGGTAGTAGGTCCTCCATAGTAATGGAACTAGGTTCTTAGCCTAGTACCTAATAAAGGGTAGGCGACATTGTGATAGGATTAGTTCTCCTTGGAGCGAAAGAACTCGGTGGTTAGCCTAGCACCGTATAAAGGGTAGGCGGCGTTGTGTTAGGTGTGGTTCGTCTTGGTGTGAAAGAACTCGGTATTTAGCTTTGTACCGTAAAAAGGTGTAAGCGATGTTGTAAAGGCTTCTCCGCCATAAGAAAATTGGTGTAGTGTTTACAAACTCTCGTGTAGGTGACTCGGGGAGTGGAGTAGGGCAAGGAAGGTGTCCTTGTAGCTGAACCACTATAAATACTTGTGTCGTGGTGATGTGCTTCTTACTCTTTATCTTTCATTACACATTTATATATCTATCAACGTCCAACATAAACAACAAAATAGATTGACATAAGTCGATCTAAATATTTTAAAACGAAGTTTTAATTGGTAAAACTATTCAACCCCCCTTCTAGTTTTCCACAATTGGCATTAGAGCTTCGTTACCAAGTTTCTGAGTATGTTGTACTTTAAAAACTTGATACGATCCGTGTATGTTTGAAAACTACAAAGAAGGATTTTTTCAAGTCATGTTTTGAAAATCATTATAATGTTTATTGTTGGACAATGATAGAATGTTCTAACATTTTCCTTGTTAAGTATTCTCTATACTTGGATTTGGGGTTACCAAGAAGATCATAAAGAATCTATCTAAATATTTCTTTCGCAAAAAGAATGTTTAGTATTGTCCTTCTCACAACATGAATCTGGAGATTCCAAAAAGATCACAAAGCATTTCATCTAAATACTTCTTTTCTTAAAAAGAATATTTAGCAAAGGTATGATCGCTAATAATTTACTTTTGATTTTATTATTGTTAAAATTTTAGTTGCATGATTTGTATCTATTAGTAATTACTTAAGTAGTTATCTATATTAAAGTCATCCTCAAGAATGGTATTCTTCGACTAATTTGTATAGACTACACTACCAACTCGTAATAATGATATCTTGGTTATTCGATAGCCTCAATCATTATTCATCACAAAGGACTTATTGACACTTATCTATGTCAATAAATATCCATGTGAAACTTCTTATATTATGATAAAATGGGATTTTATTATAATGTTTGAAAACTTCCCAAGAATTATGACTAATTCTTAAAAAGGGAAACAAGGCTAATAGGAATAGTATTAAATCTTCAAAACCTCAAATCACAAGTTTTAGAGCCTTAACATCAAAACACTAGCGTTTTAGAACTCCCAAACCAAAGTTATCAAGGAATGTTTGAGCCGATTTTTTTGCCACGCCGATCCTCACGTTACACTAGCCGGATCCCAAATGAGAGGGTCCAAGGGATCCGTGCGATGAAGACAACATAAGTTAAAGAATGATCACCATGGATGTTCCACAATTATATTCACCTCAAAGACTCACGAACAAGAACTCACCACTGCTCAAAGGAGCAATTTGATCATTCCTCTCAAGCTTAACAATCACTTGTGTAAGTATAATCTTCACTACATTGTTAATTTAATTCCTTGATTTATAGGATTACAATTTCTTCATCTTTAAGAGTTGGGTTCAAATGGGTTTATCATAATTTGTCACCACATTGTTTTCTAAGATAATCTAAATCAAAGAATTAACATTGTTAATACAAATTAAACACATTTCTTGAATTCAACAAAGATGATGAGAGCAAAATTGTGATCAAACCCTTTAGGTTACTATTCATAATTAACACCACATTGTGGTTGTATTGTTTAGGAACAACAAACAACAAGATTACCAAGACACCGCTCATTACATACCAATGTACCATAGAAAAGATGGACTTAGTCCGAAGATATGAAAGCTTTTAAAATGCTTGAAAAGAGACTTTTCACGAAGGTCGAGTAGTAGAACCATCATTTCGCCAATACCGACATAAGAGAAGTTTTGGAGCTATTGGGTTTGATTGTTTATTGGACATAAACGAACAAATTCGCATGGTCTTCGTGACTCGAGTTCTACAAGACAATGGGGATAGTTAGAAATGATGATGGGTCCATCTCAATTGAATTCACCATAAATGAACATAAGTACACTCTTTCGCTTATGGAGTTTGGAAGAATAATAGGGGTTCCATATGATGGTGTTTGCATGTATTCTAATGAGTGGTCATTGGAGGAGATACACTCTATGGTTGATCATCACAAAATTTATCACATGATGATCCCGGAAGCAACCACGGTGAGGGACACCGTATTTATGCCAAGAACATCCCCATCAAGGGTTACTAGGAAGTCAAAAGTGATCTATAGGGATCCTTTCCAAATGGAGCTCTCCGAGATGTACTGATTATATAGGAAATGGAAAGATGTGATAAGGAAGAATGTGGTGTGCCTAGTAGGAAACAAGGATCACCCCAACGCAGGTCTAAGTTTCATGATCTATTGCCTAGTGACCGAGACTCGCTTTAACCTTGCCTACTACATGATCAAGAGAATGGCAAGTGTAAGAATCATTGACAAGATGGTGCTCCCGTAGCAATACTCCTAACTCGTCTAGCTAAATTCATCTTTGCATTAGATCCTTCTCCACAAACCTATGACCATAGCTATTGCAACAAGGTTATGGTATCATTGACCGAGGGAAGAACCACAAGGTTTATGGTAGATGGAAAAAGGCCTCACCCACCCACGGATTCCTCGGAAGAAAGGGAGAGGCAAAGAGAAGGTGAAGGAAGTAGCAACCCACTCGGAAATACCGAAATCGACCCTTTGGAGTACATCAACCAATTGCCGGACGTTCCTGTTGCATCACCCGAATGGCAACAAACCAAGGGAATCTTCAAGTGCTTTGCCAACTTCTTGAAGAAAAAGAAGTAGAAATGGTATGATAAAGAGTGGAGGACGGGTGAAAACAGGAAGGAAAGGAGAAATGAGGTAAGGTCATAGGACCTAAATTTGTGAAGAACAATTTTAAACAATGGGTTGTAATACTTAACAATGCTTATGAAGGATAGTGTAATATGTAGGTCTTGCCATATCTTGGCACTAAACAATCTTAACTTAGTAACTTGTAGAATGAGATTTTACGACTCCTTGAAAACATTCAAGTGGTTGTCGTCGCTCATTTTAGGAAATTTTGGGTCTCCTACTTTGATATGCTTTATATTTGTTGTGTTCTTGCATTTAGTCATTACATAAACAACTAGGAGAAGCATTTACTAAAAAGTACAAAGTTGCACATTTGCCGAAGCCTCTCGATCCGCAGATGGCGGATCCCAAAGATTTTAACTAGCCTGATCCCTCCCATAGGGAACCACGGGATCCGTGACTCATCGATGAGCAATAAAGACTTGCTTACATCAAAATAGCTCACTAGATCACCTTACACTAGTCAAACATAAGATATTAGAGCTAATTAAGTCTTCCTCAAATAGTTGAAAGCCTCACACTCACCCATGGCTTACCTAGGATATATTTCAAAGATATATATATATTTTTTTATCAACTCATCAAAACTCACCATATTTCCGCTCCAACGCTCACACATTATTTATCACATCTCATAACACTTAGTTTGATATATCCGTCAATTTTAGAAAATTGGTTTTAATCATTTTTGACTCAAAATTAGGCTCTAAACTAGTTTTTCATTTTTCCTTATTTTTTAAGATTTTAGTAAATTTTCCTCAAGGCTTCATCTGACCTCTAGGATTAAATTCCACCACCCTCTCATCTAAAATCAAATGGAATCCTTGTCAAACACTTAGTTGTACTACCTAAAGTCAAGTTTTTCTTACCCAAAACCATCATTAAGCATCATCACTCCTTATGGTTGAGCATTTAAGATATCCACCAGTTAAAGACTTCAAAATTAAGTCAAAACCTCGAAATCCATAGATAATAAACCTTACAAAAGCATATTCATTTTACCTAGAACCTGCCTGACAGACGGATCCCTGGTTTATAACCAGACGGATCCCTGGTGAGAGGGATCCACGGGATCCATGGCTGCAGAAAGCCTTAATCAGTTTCCCTCTTTAATTTTAAGTCACCTTTTGGTTATCTGACCATTTTTAGCCTTCATTTATTATCCTCCTAGAGCTGATGAATATTCTAAGTGCATGTTTTATCCTCTTAGTGGCCAAGAATTTAATTTTCTAATTCAAATTATCCTTTATAAACCAAACAACCCTACAGTTAAGGCACCACTCTCACTTACCTCTCAAAAATCAGCAACTAGAAGTTTATTTAGCATCATCATCACTATGACTAAGGCTCTTAACAACAACTCTTCAACCAAAGAATCATCAAAAGAAAGGGTCAAATGATCCATGAAATCTCATCCACGAAACATCTCCCATTAGAGATAATAATACTAGAATCCCACCTCATCAAACTCATCTAACAAATGCTAAGAGAACCGCAGGATTAGCATTAAACCTTTCGGACCAGAAAAGGATCATCTAGTTCAAAACCAAACATGGCTAGTTATAGCAAGCCATCAAAACCCTCATTCCTCGAGCATGGACTACACTCCTTGAATGAGCATCTTCCTCACCCAAACATCTACTCATTAGATCATTCACCACCAAGAACCTCTCATTCACCAACCTTTTCATTGAATAGGAACCACCAACAACACCAACTAGTCCAACATGGGAGACAAGGAACAATCAAGTACTGATCATATGGAAGAATTTCCATTACCACCCTCATTTTAGAACCTCATCCCACTTCTCATAATGAAGACCCACAATCACAAATAGAGCCTCCTCAAAATATCCATTTCCATCCGGTTCCAAACCAAGACAATAATTGTCCAAGTTGTCTAATCACTCAAGGACTTGTTCAAGAAGCAGAAATGAGATACATTTCATGTTTAATCATCTTCTTGCAAAGTTGGATCAAATCAACAAGTCCACTCATCCTAGACTCAAGCACATTGTCGCGTTTTAAGTCCAATAACTAGTTAGTATTAGTAGTATTTGTATGGCTAGATCATTCTCTTAGTTTTAGATATTTATTTGATTATCTCTTTGTTTTATTGAATGATATCTTATGTGCCATATTGCTTTGAGTATATTATTTATACATATCTTACTCTCATATTTAGCATTGTTTGGAATATCACAATTTCTGAAAAATATGTCACCAGACAGACGGATCCCTCCATAATGCCTAGACGGATCCCTCCACAAAAGGAACCGTGGGATCCGTGGTCCAGAAGCACAAATTACAACTAACTTGAGTTTTATTTGTAGGAAATTATGCACTATACTCCTGTTTTCTAACCTTTATTTTATAGATTTTCAAAATACACATAAAGATTTTGACACCATAAAGCTGGGGAGCTTTGTCAAACCATACATTGCAAATCCATTTGCAACTTGATCCTTACTTGATTACTCTTCATGGCACCCCATTGCAAAGTTGCAATCTTCAAAGGGGAGCATTTTCGTCACAAGGACGAACCATTTTCAAACATAATTCCAATTCATTAGCTTACTTATTTTTATGTACTGACGCCTCACAAAGGGATGGACTCGTCGTGGGGAGTTAAGACGAGAACCATTCCCGCCACTTACTCACTTTACATTTTTTTTACATGTTTTTCTTAAAACTTTGTGTTAGTTTCTTTTCGACGCTTTTTTTGTTTCGACAAAAGGGGAGAAAGAGTAAAACTCCATTCGAACTTTACTAATTTTAGTTTTCCTTAAAATAATTTTATGTTTTATCATCAACAAAAAGGGGGAGATTGTTAATACAAATAAGCCGTAAAAACTTTTATTCATATTTTACGATCTTCTAATGTTTTGTCGATAACAAATGTAAAATCATTTTAACGAAACAAATAAAATACGTAAATAAATTGAGCAAATAGTCTCCTAACACACTTACGTTTTCACATAAAACACTAAAACAAGTATAAGTGATTTTATGATTTAGTAATACATATGTACAATAACTAGTGTATACATATTTGGGTAAATATATACTTAAACTAGTATATACTAAAATGGTAAAGACTAACAAATGGTATTGACCCATAACCCATGGTTTTATCCAAACCATTTGACTAGGTACATTGAACCCATGAGATACATTATATCTAACAAGAAACCCATGGATCAACCCATAACCCATGACCTATAACCAAAAATACCCATGTGTAAAGAGGAGCGTCCCACGGATCCCTAGTTTACGCCAAAGGATCCTCAGGGAGGGATCCAGGTGGGATCCGAGGAACAGTGAACTTTATCCTCTATAAATAGCGAGCCATTTCTTCCTTTTGGCTCACCACTTTCACACATACTTTCTCAAAGTATTGTACTCTCTAACCACCGATCCTAAAGGATCTTTCTATGTAGTTTGTCTTTGTTTTTGTGTGATTCTCAGGTTCCTCTTAAAGGCGAGATCACCACTTGAAGTCGAGCAAGCTCAAGTTCATGAGTTGCCATGTTCGTCATCATCAAGACAACTGAGGGTGTTTTGTTGATAGTTCTTTCTTCCTCCTTAGAGATGTTGCGTTGAAGGCATTAGTGAAGGATGTCGTAAGAATCAAGACGAAAGCATTAGTGAAAGGTGCTTCACGTCCGAGTCAAAAGCATTAGTGAAGAATGATAAAGGTGTCAAGACAAAGGCATTAGTGAAAGGTGCCAAGCGTGATGTCAAAGGCATTAGTGAATGATGTCTAAGAATCAAATCAAGTGGCATTAGGGAAGAATGCCTAGGTCGTATAATCGATGAGGTGCATCGTTATACATATATGTATTTGTTTATTACCAAGGATGGTGATATCCTTGATGGTGTTGTAACAAGGAGTGAATCTCCTTGAGATTAGGTGTTGTGTTGTGATGGGTAGTAGTTCCTCCATAGTAATGGAACCAGGTGCTTAGCCTAGTACCTAATAAAAAGTAGGTATGCGTTGCGATAGGATTAGTTCTCCTTGGAGTGAAAGAACTCGGTGGTTAGCCTAGCAAGTATAAAGGGTAAGCGACGTTGTATTAGGTGTGGTTCGCCTTGGTGTGAAAGAACTCGGTATTTAGCTTTGTACCGTAAAAAGGTGTAAGCGACGTTGTGAAGGCTTCTCACCATAAGGAGATTGGTGTAGTGTTTACGAACTCTCGAGTATGTGACTCGGGAGTGGAGTAGAAGGAAGGTGTCCTTGTAGTCGAACCACTATAAATACTTGTGTCGTGGTGATGTGCTTTACTCTTTATCTTTCATTACACGCTTATATATCTATCTATCAATGTTGAACATAAACAACAAAATAGATTGACATAAGTCGATCTAAATATTTTAAAACGAAGTTTTAATTGGTAAAACTATTCAACCCCCCTTCTAGTTTTTCACATTTTTTATTGGTTTAAATGTGTTGGTATTTGAGTTTGTTATGTGATAAGCAATTGGATCTTGCCTGAGATTGGAGATGAGAATGACGGAATGTGTGTCTGTGTTTAAAATTGAGGTTCTTAGATGCGTTTTCGTATAAGTGTTCTTGACTGCGAGTTGAGGATTGAATTGTTCCTGAATGTGATTTGGTACAATTGTTCTAGAATGCGTTTTGAGTGAATCATTCTTGAATACCTTTTGGATATAGTATTCTGGGTTGCTTGTTGAGAACATTCTTAGGTGCGATTTGATGTTTTTTGCTTGAATGCGTTTTGTTAGATCTGATATTCTTGGTTGCAATTTGATAGACATTTTGAATGCGGTTTGTCAAACTATATGCTTATATGCGTTTTGAGTAAAATATGTTTGAGTGCGCTTTTGTCATCCGATTCATCCGTGCGACTTGATAATGACTTCTAGATGCGTTTTTATGATAGAATTCTATGCTTTTGTCTTAACTACACCGGTTATCGCTTTGTCTATAAATGATTATTTTATTGGAAAATGTAGGACCCACCCTGACCATTTTTAAAAATCTCACCGCGATTTGTCATATATCAACTGCTTTGTTTTCTCGCGACTTGAGTTAACGCGCTTTGTTAAATCTATGCGTTTTGACATAGTCTTGTTTGACCCAGGCGTTTTGACTTAACGTTTTGTCCTAACGCGTTTGATATATCATGGTTTGACATTGCGCTGCCTGATAGACTCGCTTTGTCCCTGTAAGAGTTGTGATATCTCTCACGACTTGAGTAGCTATGCGATTTGTCCAGTGCGCTTGATAGCTATATTTTAAATTGATGTGACTTGTTCATTTCATCTAGTTGTCTTGTATGCTTTTTGTCACTTGTGGTTGTATGATGCATTTTGTCCCAAATGTCCTATGTATGTTGCAAATTGTCCTCCTGAGATTTATCACATTTGACTTGATCATCACAAATTGACAAAACAAAGTTTTTGTGTATCTTGTTATGATGATCAAAGTGACATACTCCCGGGAGTGTCCCATATCTCGTTAAGTGCTTGTTATTCTATAACTATGCCTTAGGATTTCCAAATGCTTTGGTGTTCAATCTCATATGCTTCTATCGCTCAACTCGTTATTCACATCTAACATAACAATCCCGCAAATATATTTTTGTGGATGTGTTCAATACTGTATACTATGGTTGATATCATAGCACCTGTTAACCAAGCCACCACCGCTGCCCACCTACCACACACAGATGATGAAATTCTTCCTTACGATGACTAGGTGCCGATCGGGAGGAGCAAGCGCTTTATTGACGTGGACAAAACCCAACCCAACCCAACCCTATCTACAAATTAGCGTGGACAAAGAAATTAAGAATATGATCATCTCTTTCATTGTGTTCTTTTCTTACCAAGCTTAATTTGCGAACTACCATAACCTCACTAGAGATCTAAAATAGCCGAAAGTCAAAAGGGTACAACCACAAGCGGATGTTAACATGTTATTTAATTTAAGACACGTTCTTTAAGCTATAATTAAAAAATTATCAATTGCATTATTGAATACAGGGTGTTGTTTTTTTATTTGTTTATGTTGCTTTATTAAGTAGTTATATTGATGTCGCAGAATTCGATATAAGTCTGACTTGTATATTTTTATTCGAAGAAACAGCTATCATCACCAGTTAAGTTGCAAACAACTCCTACGTGAAACGTCGATCTTCCAAAAGAAGAAAAAACTTTACCCAAATTTTTTTGTGAAGGCGAGTTTAAACACCAATGATGTTACGACCCGTGCTTTGGAGAAGAATCCACCTAAACGGTCACGCCCATCCCAACGCGGCATAAAGATTATGTCATGGGATAACTATCTATCTATCTTGTTTAATTAGTCGATTTGAGTCTAATTAGGATACGATCGGGATGAGTCTTTGTTTAGGATAAGAGTCAAGTCGTATTAGGATTGGTATGTCATTGTAAGGGTTATCCCAAACACCGGTTTATATACCGTTATTATTATGAATGAAAGCGATTTTCTGGTCAAGTAAAATTACTCTTTTCTCATCTTAACTCTTGACGGAGCAAGCACTCGCTAAAAGTAGTGCATATCCTCGATACTTCCTACTCGGGTCGTATCAACTGGTGCTTTCATTGATCATGGACGAGAACGCCGACGCTTGTCGTCAAGCGAGCACGCGGATGCGCTCAACGCTGAGCTACATGGTCAAATCGCTGCATTAACTGCAGAATTGCAAGCTGCAAAGTTTCTTGGGAACCCACGACATGGAGGGGATGATACGGCTATTCCGCTCCATGCGCTTCGAGGTCCCTAAGTTTAATGGTTCGATGCGAAGGTCGATTTTGCGATCCAGAGTACTTTGATCTCCTCAACACCACCAATGACCAACGCCTCAAAATTGCGGGTTCAATTGAAGGAGATGTCATTGAGTGGTTTCGTTGGATGGCACGTAACAAACTCATTACCACCGGGAGGGTTTTGAGAGTGTTCGTGTCGGTTTGGTCCATGGGTATGAGGACCCACAGGGCGCTTTCAAAGTCATTGCAGATGTGGACCTGTGGCACAATATCAAAGTGAACCAAAACTTATGAATCGTAAGACGTATATACAGAGCCCTCGCACTTTCGTTTCTACATATCGTGCCTCAAGCCGCCCCTACAACGTGAATTGTTGGTGTCTAAACCAACATCTTGGGACGCCGCTGGCCCGCGCGATCAAGCAAGATCGGGGATCACGGTCGTCAACCCAACACCATGACCAAGAGCAGAGCGGTTCAAAGTTTTAAGCCCAACACAACTCGTGTTATGTCGGGCTTCATCAACATACGATAAACCTCCCTTATTACCAACACCGCCTAGTAACAACTAAACCTAACACATCACCACTAGCAATCAATGGATATCGTCACGAACGCCAAGAGCGTCTTAGCAAAGGCTTGTGTTTTAACTGTGACAACAAGTGGCACGGGGTCATAAATGTCCCACCAAATTTATGTTGCTCATGACAGACGAGGATGACAATGTCGAACAGTCGACGGATGTGGGCCACGAGGAGGCGGTGGAAAGTGGTGACATATCTATCGTTAATTCTTTGATCGGACACGGGAGTCCGCGATCACTTCAGTTATGGGGTACCTTGGAGAAAGGTCAGGTGCATATACTGATTGACAATGGGATTACCCATAATTTTGTCCAACCAGGAGTCGTTGAGAGAATGAAGCTTCCGATCGCTTCCACCAAGCCTTTAAGGTATACATCGGTGGAAGGGCAACTTTATTGTGCGAGAATATATGTTCTCGGCATCACTACTGTATGCAGGGTTATGTGTGGATGTGGATGTATGTTCTTCCTATGGGGACCAGATATCGTGTTAGGCATCCAATGGTCGCAAACTTGGTAAGTGACCCACGACTATTTACAATGCATAATGGAGTTTACTCTTGCGATCGAACGATATGTTGCAAGGAGATGAGTCGCTCGCATGAAGCGCATTAGTTTACAAAGATATGCGAGCCTTGTTGGAAACGAAGACATTTATGGATGTATGAACTTTTTCCTTTAACCAGACGGTGAAAGTCCACCGGGTACACAGTCACCATGGAAGATGCGATCCGGATATCGTCAAACTTTGGAGCAGTTTGCTAGTCTCTTTCAGGTACCAACTACTTTGCCAACGCACCGTAGCATAGACCATCGTATTCATTTATACCCTAATACTAAACCGGTAAATGTGCGTCCCTATCGTTACCCCCATTACCAAAAAGGGGAGATGGAGAAATTAGTCAATGAGATGTTGGATCAGGGAATCATCCGTGTTAGTCATAGCCCATTTTCTTCACCGGTCTTGTTGGTGAAAAAGAAAGACGGGAGTTACTGTTTTTGTGTGGATTATCGTGCATTGAATGAGGTCACTGTTAAGGACAAGTTTCCGATTCCCACTACCGATGAGATGTTTGATGAGTGGGGCCGTACTTTTACCAAATCGATTTACGGGTCGGTTATCATCGACACGGGTACATGAACGTGACGTATACAAAACTTTTCGCACGCATGATGGTCATTATGAGTTTCGTAATGCCGCTTGACTTACCAATGCACCGTCCATCGCTCCAAGCAACCATGAACCGGTTATTTTCCCGTATTTGCGTAAATTCGTGATTGTTTTTTGATGATATATTAGTTTACTGACTCTACTCTATCGCCACTTAGAACATTTGCGCATGCGTTTTAAATGTCTACAGATCATCAATTTTATGTCAAGAAATCGGCGTGCATTTGGTGCATCTTCTTGAATATTTAGGGCATATTATTTACGGACGCTTGAGTCGAGATGGATCCTAAGAAAGTTGTGGCTGTTGTGGATGGCGCTGCTTAAGACACAACGACAAATTCGGGTTTTCTTGGGCTCATGGTATACCGTCGATTTATTAAAGACTATGCTTCAAAGATTCCGCTCCCTTGACCGACCGCTCAAAAAATGGCTTTCAATGGGCGACGGAGAGCAAGGCTTTGATGACCTCAAACATAAGTTATCTCATGCAACCGATATTGAGCCTTCCAGATTTTGAGGATACTTTTGTCATTGAAACCGATCGCGACCACCGGTATTGGTGCGGTTTTGCTACAAAAGGGTTACCTCTCGCTTATTTTAGTCGCAGTTAGGACCTCGCATGCAAGTAGCGCGACATATCAAAAGGAGTTATTTGCTATTGTGGAGGCCGTTTATGTCGAGGCAAGATTTGCTTGGAAGACGATTTATAATTCGCACGGACCACAAGAGTATTAAGGAGTTAATGCAACAAGTTATTCGCAGACACCTCTCCAATGTAAATACGCGAGGAAACTTATGGGATTTGACTTTGTTATTGAGTATAAACCGGAGTGTCGAACCAAGTGGCGGATGCTTTGTCACGTATGTTTGAAGAAGAGAAACTATCACATCGGCATTTATGGCTTTGAGTCACCCAATGGTCGGGTTGGTTGGAGATTTGAAGCGAAAATGAGACCTTAGAAGAGTTGCCAGATTCACCAACAGCTAGATCGCAACGAAACGCTGGTGGGTTTTCACGCAGGCGTGGCTCGCTTATTTCACAACCGTTATTATATAGGGGCGGAATCTCAATTGAAGGATTCCTTGTTGTCCGAAGTTTCACAACACGCCTACGGCGTGGCATGGAGGGTGAAGAAAATGTTGGTCGGATCGTCAACATTATTCTACCGGAAGGCATGCGGAAATCGGTTGAAGAATTTATCAAAGTGTTTAGTTTGTCAACAAACTAAGTATTCCACGCAAGCAATGTGGAGGATTGTTACAACCTTGCCGACTCCAACCGCGGTATGGGAAGATGTTTCTATGGATCGATAGTTATACTAGTGGTAGTGGACCGTTTACTAAATATGCTCACTTCGAACGTTACCCACAAGTTTCAACGCCCCTAGAGTCGCCGAGGTATTCATGGATATGGTGATCAAGCATCATGGGTTTCTAAAACTATTGTGTCGGATCGTGATCCCATCTTTGTTAGTGAATTTTGAGGCAATTGTTTAAGCGGCGGGACTCGGTTGAATCATAGCACGGCGTATCATCCTCGCACGGATGGTCGATCGGAAGTTGTTAATGTAGGTTGGAACAATATTTACGTGCTATGGTGTCGGACCGACCACAACATTGGGTACGGTTGTTGCCATGGGCTGAGTATAGTTATAATACAAGCTTTCATAGTAGCATCAAGATGACTCAATATCAAGCTTTGACGGGCTAGTACCGCCTCTGCTATTCCATATCCCCCCGGAGCATCTAAGGTAGCTGCTGTTGATGACTTGTTGGTTGAACGGGATGCTTTGCTAAGACAGCTTAGGCAAAATTTGTTGGCAGCTAAACATCGCATGGAAATGAAAGCTAACCGTCATCGGAGAGAGGTTGAGTTCAATCCAGGAGATATGGTTCTCGTTAAGTTGCAACCGTATCGACAGGTTACATTGGCTAGGCGTCTTTCTAACAAACTGTCCAAGAGGTATTATGGGCCATTTGAGGTAGTGGAGCGTGTTGGCAAGGTGGCGATCGCCTGCTCTTCCCCCTACAAGTAAGATTCACCCGGTATTCCATGTCTCGATACTTAAACCGTTTTGTGAACTAGTTGTGATGGCGCAACAACTTTGCTGGAGGAAGTGCACGAGGGACATCCAAGAGCGCCTTTAGCGGTTTGTGGTTCAAGGCTCTGGTTTTGCAAAATGGGGTACCAAATGACAAGTACTAGTCCAATGGTTTGGAAGCTCACCGAGGAAGCAACTCGAATGGCTATCCGAGTTTCAAGCTACTTATCCATCTTACCACCTCGAGGACAAGGTGATTTCCGGCGAGGAGAATGTTACGACCTGTAAGCTTTGAGAAGAATCGACCCAAACGGGTCACGCCTATCCCAACGTGGCATAAAGATTATGTCATGGGATAACTATCTATCTATCTTGTTTAATTAGTCGTATTTGAGTCTAATTAGGATACGTATCATGATGAGTCTTTGTTTAGGATAAGAGTCAAGTCGTATTAGGATTGGTATGTCATTGTAAGGGTTATCCCAAACACTGGTTTATATACCGCATTATTATTATGAATGAAAGCAGATTTTCGGTCAAGTAAAATTACTCTTTTCTCATCTTAACTTCTGACGGAGCAAGCACTCGCTAAAAGTAGTGCATATCCTCGATACTTCCTACCCGGGTCGTATCAATTGATTAGTCGGCCTAAAAAATATGAGATACCATAGTTACCCATTATAAATAAAACATCATATCAAACACACAAAGATGCACAAACACCTGATAAATACCTCATCTTAATTATTTTATTACAACTTACATATGGCCCTTAAGTTACTAATGAGGTATATTAACTCGATAGCAAGCACAGTCGGAGACATCAATTCTTAGACCGCTCATTGAGCTTAAAGATAACATGGAGGGGTTCTTTCTTTAGCAATGATATTTGGAGTTCCTCATCCATTTTAATCTCCTTATGGTCCATATTATCGGGAAGACACCAATTAAAGTTTAAGATCAAAGAAGCAACGGTTAGAAGAATTGTCTTGGAAGCCATTGCTTCTCCGATGCACATTCTTCTACCCGATCCAAATGGTAGGTATCCAAAGTTGTTCCCTTTGTAACTCAAATTCGTTTCGAAAAATCTTTCAGGTTTGAAGCTCAAAGGGTCGTCCCAGATCTTGGGATCGCGATTAATGGCCCATACGTTAACAAAAATCATACTACCTTCAGGAATTGTGTATCCCATTACCTCACATGTTTGCATAGCTATACGAGGCAACAGAAGCGGTCCTATAGGGTGCAATCGTAGTGCTTCCTTGTAACAAGCTTCTAGGTATGGGAGATGAACCAGATCCGACTCTTTCACTATATTTCCGTTTATATATTTCATAACTTCATCCCTTGCCTTTTGCAACACATCTTGATTTTTAAGAAGCTCGGCAATAAACCACTCAATAGTCATACTCGTAGTTTCAGTACCTGCCGCAAATAGCTCCTACGATAGAAAATCAACTAGATCAAAATTAGGTTAAACAAAAGGGTGTATTATAATTATACAGCCAAAAACAAAATACTGATTAATTAAGCAAGTTTGACATTAAAATGCCATTTTCTCGTTAAAATTTTAAAAAGAGAGCGATACCTCCATCAAAGGATTGATTTGTTGATTCGTAAACCCTTTTTCTATCAAAATATCAGTGAAATCTTTTGCATATGAAGAAATATTGCTTCGATTACGTTTACTTTGAAGACTATCTACCCAAACATCACCAAGCTCTCGTTCAACAATATGCATGACCTCTTTATACCAACCTTGTAAATCCCATCGACTAAATATCGGATACATATCGGATAATATTGGCTTTCCACCCAGCATAGTAAGTTTTCTTACAGAGCTCATAATCCCCGCACCTACACCATTGCCCTCAAAGTCGACAAGATCAATCGATAAGGATGCATTACCAAGGATGTTTATGGTTGTTACAAACACCACATCCTTTATAACTATACATTCACCTTCTTTTAAAGCTAAGTACTTCACCATATCTATAACCTTATTCTCCCTAATATTCACACTAGAGTCCAACGCTTTGCCTGAAAAAAGCTCGGTTTTGTAGAGATTGCGTATATTCCTCCAACCATCATCACAATTTGATGTAAATGCAAGATTCATATTGTGAACTGTTGGTTTCTTGTTTTGTAACAATCTTGATACATATCGAACAGAAAGAACATGGTCATGGGTCTTAAGAATCTCTGAAGCAGCAATAGATGATGACCCAATAATTAGGGTTTGTTGACCAAGCCGAACAGACATAAGTGGTCCATGCACTTTAGCCAACTCGGCAAGACGAATGTGTGCATTTTTTCCAATTTGGAAAATGTTGCCTATAATCGGCCAAGGGTATGGACCAGGTGGAAGTGGTGGCTTTTTAGAAAAATTCCGTCGGGTAATCGTTCGAAAGAAGAAGAAAATGAGTAGCAAAGGAGCTAAGAGAACGACAACCTCTCCCGTCGCAAACATCATGTAATTTTTTTGAACTATAACAAAGAAGGGAAGAAATTTAAAGATAGGCAATGATAGATGTGCAAATGGAGGAGCTATATATGTAGAGATAACTTCATTAAACTAAACTAGCTCAAACATTACTAATTCTAGTTATGAACAAGATGAAGATTATTTATGTCCACGTGAAACATGCTATTATGACTATAATTTTTCTCAATATTAACTCAAGAAAAAAATAAAAATAAAAAATAAAAATAGAAATATATGTTGACATACTACCTTTAATACAAGGGTTGTTCTTATTAGATTTAGATATATATAAATTACACACTACCTTTTTTACATGATATCGGAGTTTTAGATTTAACTCACCATAAAATGATGTTTTTCGGTCATTGGCTACTCACCAATGATTCAAACGGATCCCTATCTATTTACTTTCTTTCTCTTTGTATTTTCGTTTTACTACCTTCGTCTCAAAATAAGTGTTAGGTTTGACTTTTTGAAATCTTATTTGTTCAATTTTGACCGTAAATTTTTTATTTGTGTTACATAATACTTGATGCAAAATATATGAATATACTGGGTTTCAAATGTATTTTAATTGGTATAATTTTTATCAAGTATTATATAACGCAAATAAAAATATTTAAGGTAAAAATTGAACAAAAAAACACTCTAAAAAGTTAAATCTGGCACTTAGTTTGGGACGGAGGGAGTAATAATTTTTTTTATCCAATCCAAATCAAAAATCCTATAACACAAAAACTCTAGTCGTCATAACATCCCATATTATGTTGATTTAGCCCTCAATCAACAAAATTTGTCTCATCGGCATTGTTCTTTATTTTACCGCCAGAGATCATTGTCATTTTTCGCAAATAGTTGGTCGCAAAATTGACGATACTACCTAAAGGCAAAACAAGCCATGATGTAAAAAAATCGTCACACAAAGAAGGAAGCCGTAAGCAATAAACAATTATGCCGCCAACTACAATTATGCATTCGTTCAAACAAACAACAAAGAAGATAGAGAAAAAGAAAAAGTCGCTTGTAACATAGGTTCCAGTTTGTCTGTTCGAAAGTCTCCCATTCATCATGAGTGTGTTAGATAGTTAATGACCCAAATCTAATAGTGAGTTTGAAATTATTGTGTTTAGGATTTGTATTGTATTGCTTATTATTAAAGCTACGTATCTAATATAAATACACATGTTATATATTTCATATGTAAGACATTCAATCAATAGAGCTATTTTGTTGTTTTACAATTATTTGAGAAATGGTTGAGAAGAAGGTTAAAAATGGTAAGGGTTATAAAATAAAGAAAAAGGTGTTTTGTGTAAATTGGCGTACTCTAATATGAATCGGTATAGTACTCTAATATAAACGGGTAAAGAAAGGTTTCTACAAATAAAGTTACTTGGAGAAAGTGAGTTTCTCAGACTACGAGGT
The DNA here is from genome assembly GCA_022545495.1 of Chrysanthemum lavandulifolium. Taxonomy (NCBI): domain Eukaryota; kingdom Viridiplantae; phylum Streptophyta; class Magnoliopsida; order Asterales; family Asteraceae; genus Chrysanthemum; species Chrysanthemum lavandulifolium. The sequence goes on along the minus strand of CM040244.1, from coordinate 8,401,417 downwards.
TTCACAAAGGTATATCCGAACTGGGGAATTTCGAACCTGAAACGTCTTGTGAATACTGAATACAATATGACATCTTGGCTGTGGTTAAATAATGTACTCCAATATATTTAATGAAAATGGAAAAGAATATACATTCCAAAACCTGATAACTTATTAGTACCCTGGCTTTTCTTTTCACAAGTTCTATACTCGATTCACAGAGATGGACTTAGGATTTTCCGTCAAGTGTTACATATATCGTCAAGGATGGACAAGATCCGTAAAAATCAGCAAACTGCAAGGACGATATATGTAATTAACTCTAATTTTCTTTATGATAAACAATAAATAATTTTTACACTAAACTAAAGTAACAAAAATATTTTTGGGTGTTGCACTAAGTAAAAAAGTAACACTTTTCGAAAAAAGTACACTTCATTGCCCAAAATCAGGTGTGTCCACTCTCATGTGGGCCCGTCTCTGTCGAATCTAAAATGTTACGATAGTATTAAACAATTATCTTTTTTCGAATCCACGACTTTCATTTTTGGATAGAACACACCGCCTAAAGCAGTACTCATCCTCCACGCATCTGCACAACGCTGTTTTAACGAAGCCCACGCTTGGCAGAAGTGGGATTAAACGATTCTCTACCATCCAAAAGTGATCACACTATCTATCCACTAATAGCCACACGATGAATACAAAACTGGCTTATGAGTAAAGACCATAACCGAAAAATACTCGCATGCAGAATTAATTATTATGCTAGTAATTATTATGACATGGTGTCTATGTCATGATCGACAAGTCCCACTCACTTCGCCCTCAAAACAGTCAACCCCGTGAAGGATTGTCCCAAAATAATGTCATGTACTCTGTGTACAATTGTCTTTTATGAAGTAGATAGATTTTAGGGTAAATTACACGGATCGTCTCTGAATTTCGCCTCGTTCTCACAGTTGGTCCTCCGTTTTTTTTTAGTGGCGTACGGAGTCCCCGAGGTTGCAAAACGTGACATGTTATGGTCCCTAGAGCCCCGTTATGCCTAACATCAGTTATCTTTGCTCGTTAGTTGGCTTTTCAACGAGTGTATTTTCGTCTTTTCAGATCCAATCAATTGCACGGTTGGTCCTTTAAGCATTTTCAACACTGCAATTGCCCAGTAACCAAATAAAGACCACTGCGGGTGCTGCTTTGGTGCTTTTCTTATCTATACTTTATGGGCTGTTTGTATTATCATATTTTCCGGGCTTATCTTATTTTGTAAAAGCCGATAAGCTTACTTTTTGGAGATTGTAGCCTTTTTAGCTTTAAATTATTGGCTTAAGCCTATAAGCTCAAGATGGAAAGCTTTGAAAAGTGAGCTTATCGACTTTTAGAAAATCAAATAAGCCAGGAAAATAAGATAATACACACACCCCATAAACTAATTGGGTGTTTGGATTAGCTTATTTAGCAGCTTACGGGATTATTAAGATTTTGAAATGCCAATAAGCTCACTTTTTTGGGCTTATGAGTTTATCAACTTCAGCTATAAGGTAATAAGCTCAAATTGATAAACTGAAAAAAGTGAGCTTATTCACGCACATTTGTTTATGTTGCAACTTTTTGGAACATTTCTGCCTTTGATTGATCATGTAATAGTAAAATACGAACTACATGTTCTTTGCATCAGGGCCTAGAAGAAGTGGTCCATGGCCGAGGTCGTAATGCCTATTCATTGGATGATACATATTTCGGGGGTACACGAGGAGCTACTTTATGCTCGTAAGATTAGCTTGTTGAAGGTACTATTTTGCCTTTTTTACTCGAGATTCGTTGAAATATCTGGTGTTAAATTGATGAGCATATGATCTTTGTTTCTTTATATTTCAAACATTACGTCCCTATAAACAGAATCACACATTCTATTCTTTTTTCTGAACTTAAAAACACATTCTTGAAGTCAGAGAATGATTTTTAGACCTGACTATTCCATTTGGATTGTGATTGTAGGAGCTCAATGGACATGGATAGTAACAACAATTGTTATCGAAATGTTGAAATCGGGCATGGTTGAAGCTGTCATTTGTGTTCAGAGATATTTAAATGTGAAACAAACGTACTATATCAGTTTACAACCTTATAAAAACCGTCTTCAATGTATTATCGTTTGGGATACCGTTTTGATTGAACTTTTGTTTGAATCATGTCAGTGATCATGATGATAGATTGTCACCAAGACCTCTTTTGGCGAGATATGCACATTGCAAAGTACTATTTCATAAAATCTAATAAATTTCAGCTATTTAATACTTATCTCTTTAGGACCCCTAAGGAAGTTTTAGTAGCAAAAGGAGTCAAGCCGACATTGTCTACCAACCTTAACACATTTTCATTAGTTGAGGTAATTCATCACTCACTTCAACTCTGTCAGTGTCAAAATATGTGGACTGGGGGTAGAACGGGGGAAGGGTTAGATATATCCTAGAGAATTGATTCAAAGTGTGATCACAGAAGGTTTACTATTTGAATATTTATTCGGTTTTTGACATGTTAAACATATAACATAACCTGAATCGACCCATTCATAGCTCAAATAGGTCGCTCTATTGATACACATGATAACATTGTTCTTTGTGTATGACAAGTAGCGGGTGTGAAGCGTCTGCTTTTCTGCGGTGTTGGATGCCAAGTACAAGGTATGGCCCTTTGTGTTATGATCTGGTATATATATTGTTATTTTATTTAATATTCATTCCCGTACTTCATTATTGTAATGCAGAGTGGTTTCTTAACCTGCAGCATTACGATCGTTGGAGCAATACTTAAACTTGGACAAGATTTATGTATTAAGGACTAATTATGGTAAGTTTTACCTTCTCATTAGCTAACTTTATGTTGTAATATGGCATTTTAGATCCCATTTTAATATTCTTACAGTATTATTACTAGTACTTACCTATGTTAATTGTGTTAAGTGATGCATATATAGTCTTTTGCCTATTTCTTGTTGTTAATCTTGTTTTTTACAAATTTATGTTGTAGTGGATAATGGAACACGAGATGGACTAGATAAGTTTCTGTGAGCTGCTAGCACAAACCCAAAAACAGTTCTTCACTATGAGTTTATGCAAGATTATAAGGTATATATTTGACCTACCTTCCATTACATGTTATTACTTATCACAAATCCATTTTTCTTTCAGCAAAACTTACGCGTTTAAGTACTTCAAATAAGTTTGTGAACGAATATAAGTTTTATCAGGTATATTTGTTAAGGTTATGTCGTTTCATGCTTGATAGCTCCATTTGAAGCATCTGGATGGTCATATAGAAGAGGTACTACAACCGATTTTAACCTTTTTTCAGTGACTTAAAGTATCATTTTCCTTCAGGAGACAAAGATCAAAACCCATTCCTCTTGGTGGTACTTATCCTGCTAAAGAATAGTGCAGGTGGTTATGAGATTGTTGTATTATCTTATTTTCCGGCCTTATTTGATTTTGTAAAAGGGGATAAGCTTTCTTTTGAGAGATGTTAACCTTGTCAGCTTCAGATTATTGGCTTAAGCCAATAAGCTCAAGTTGGAAAGCTCTCAAAAGTGAGCTTATTGACTTTTACAAAATCAAATAAGCCCTGAAAATAAACTTCATCTCTTATAGTGATAAGCTCAAATTGATAAGTGAAAATGTGAGCTTATTGGCTTTTCAAAATTTTAATATTGATTATACGGCTAAATGTTTATCCAAACACCTGTGGAAAACTAGAAGGTGTGGGGGAGGGTGAATAGTTTTACGATTTTAAGTTAGTTTAAAAACTTTAGATTCATTAATATGTGAGATCTTATGAACGTAGAGAAAGATAGATCTAATGATAAAGCAAAGAATAAAGAAAGAAAGGGATAGAAATGATAAAACCGATGTATAGTGGTCTTTCTACATGACACCTTCCTCGCCCCTACTCCACCCCCGAGTCACCTACTCGGAGTTCAAGACTATGTCAACAAACTCCTTCACTTGGCGGAGAAGTTCTTCACAACGTCTGTTACACCTTTTCCCAGAAAGTTAGACACCGAGTCCAGTAACACCTGGACCAAACCAACACGACCATTACACAACAAATATGTGAAATATCAAATACAAGATCTTCGCTACAAAAATCTTATGGAGTGACAAATTAATCAAGGACCCCTTTGGACGACTAGAACGCTCGTGATCTCGCCTTGTAGAATGACCTATATGAGAATCATAGAAAGAAAGAAGAACAACCTCTGTGATCAGTGATCTATATGTTAGAAGAGAATGAGAGTGTTTGAGAGATTTAGTAGAAGAGTGAGTTAGAATGAAGAAATGGCTTTCATTTATAAGAAAATCTTCCATCGTTCTCTGATCCCACGGATCCTCCCACTGGATCCGCTCAGTGTAATCCTGAGGATCCGCGACGCCCTCTTCGCCTACGGTTTTGGTACATGGGCCAAGCATGGGTTAATCCATGGCTTTTTCTTAGATTCAATGATTCAAGATATCAGATCTAGATTAACTGGGTATGGGTTATGATCCACGGTTATGGTCCATGGGTTATGGCTTTTACCCATCCTAATAAACTATTACAACAAATAATTAATTACAACATTTTGTATTTAAATGGCTATATCGTAAACGCTTTACAAAAATAACACGTATCCTTATAATTGTCTTAAGATAACATTATATTTCATATCAACAAACACAAAGAGATCGCAAAATATTAATAAACGCTTTTACGATTTATTTGTATTAACACACCCAATTAGATTATGAGGTATTTGGAATAGATTATTCTTCAGGCAATGGCTTGTTTGAAATTGGAAAAGCTCATAAGCTCACTTAGCGACTTATTAGCTTATCAAGTTGATCAAGCTTATGGACTTAAATACGTCATATGTTTATCAAGTTGATCAAGCTTATGTTGTAAGGATAATTGGGTATTTCATGTTGTTTATCTTGTTTTTGTTCTCAAATTTATGTTGTAGTAGATAATGGAACACGAGATGGACTAGATAAGTTTCTACGAGCTGCTAGCCATGGAATTAGCATGATGGAGAAAAGAAGTGTAGTACACGCGCTACTGTGAAGTAATAGACAATAATGTCATGGGACCTATCAAGAATTTAAGGTCGAAGATCGGTTGAGATGATAGAAATAATGTGGTCCAAAATGGTGACAAAGATTGATACACCTTCCTTAAGAAAAAGTTCAGTTTTTTTTAAATTATTGGAGGCTATGTCAAGAATTTTGATTTGAATTATTTGTAGAGAAGTGATTGAGAGACCTAAAAGATGTGCCTAAATGTATAAACTTATGTGGCATCATCTTGTTGGTTGCAGCCAAAGGACCCATTTTTTCACAAACCAACAAGATCATGCTACATAAGTTTTGTGATTCAATTATTTCTCCCATTATCTTCCTTATTTGTATTGGTGTATACTAAGATAATCTTCAAGCACGCACGTGATTAAAAAAATTATTATTCAGACATCGAATATCGCTGCCTTTAAAAGAATTGCATATAATTATATAGTTATAAATTTTCAAGACGCACCAAAGTTTTACACATAAATCAAATTTATTTTAACATTTTAGTTCAATATATATATACATAAGAATTTCTTATGGAAATTGTGATATAAGACAACTAATATTTATGCATTAGTTTTTCATTACGCATTAATATCCATTATAATTTAGTAAAATATTTGTAAAAATTTATGTTAGTGAACTCAAGATTTAATTTTATTTAATTGACAAAGATGTTGATGATGTTATTTAAATTTTACTATCGATATTACGTCAGTACACACGACGCAAAGTTTAACAACACATAATGAAGCAAGTTAATAAAGTTAAAGATACTCCTTGTGCTTTTTAAAACGTTTTTAAATATCCTTATATAAATAAATAATAACTATACTAGCGTTGTTATAAGACAATCAGCAGTATATTTATTTTTATATTAAAGAACCCGCTTCTAATTTGATAATTATATTCCTATTTTCAATAATTTAACAGATTTAAAATGTAAACTCGCGTCCACATAGGTTAAACTTTTAAAACGAAATAAACGAAAGTCCTTATGAACGATATAAAAAAAAAATTGATACTTATATAATCTTAGGCAAATTTATATTTTGTTATTTTAAAACAACATATACATCAGTATTTTTAAGATATAAAGTATAAAAGATAAAGTATAAGGGGATTTGTTTATAATCCAAAGTTATTAAAAAACATGGAGACTTATAATATTACACTTAACTCTATATAACTTTAAAAATTCAACCACTAAAGTTTTATTAATTACCTCATCTTTTTAAGTTTTTGTTTTCACAAATTTGACATATATTTTTACGTGTTTTTTATCAACCAAATTTCTCCACAAAATTTATTAAAACAACCAAAAGAATTTAATTTCGACTTTTATTAACCAATCACATCACACGATTTTCGCTTTACGCACGTAAATCGATCTCTTATTACCAATTGTTTTTCAATAAGAATGAATCGATAAAATCACTCCGAAACGATGTAATTCCTTTATTATATAAAAGATATGTAAGCGATTTATTGGTTGTATAGACGTCTAAATAGAGAGGCATAGATTGACAAGAAAAATTATGTTGTTTAATTCACTTATTTTGATGCATTAGTTGTATGGAACTATAGATGTAAAGAAAGAAGAAAAAGATGTTTTCAATCAATATAGGATCTTGAGGTTACTACTCACAACGACAAATATAAAAATGCTATGCTTTCCGTGAATTTATGCTATGTTGTAACTATCCTTTTTAAATAAAAGCAATCCACGTTTGAAGGGTTAAAAATGCTTAAAGGACCGACCGTGCAATTGATTGGATATGAAAAGACGAAAATACCTTTGTTGAAAAGTCAACTAACGAGCAAAAATAACTAGTGTTAGGCATAACGGGGCTCTAGGGACCAAACGGGTCACGTTTTGCAACCTCGAGGACTCCGTACGCCACTAAAATGAAACGGGGGACCAACTGCGAGAACAGGGCAAAGTTCATGGTTGACCGGTGTAAATGTAAATCTGAATGAAGATTCTCAACTATGCACCTTTCACGGTATATGTGTTCAGGGACGGAAACAAGACTAATTATTACCGGGTGCATTTTATGTTTATTTTTTATTTGTAAGTATACTAACTAAATATTACTAAAAACATATTTCGATGAAACGGTTGCATTTAAGATGCATTTAGAAAAAATCGATAAATCAATGTTTTTCCAAAAATTAACACTATATCGAAAAAATTCATGAAATTTCCGGAAAGGCAGAAACCCGTGGGAACACCCCGATTCCGTCCCTGTACGTGCTCCAAAGATGAACGTTTTTAAAAACAACGTTTCCTTTTATTTTCACAGGAAAAACGCCGTTTAATTTCTTGATTACGATAATGTCATTGAAAATCAAATTTTTGTCTCTCATTTATACCTTAGCAAGTTTTTCGAATTTTCGTTTATTTGTCATGTTGCAAGTTTTTCGATTCTTGGTGATATTCTTATAAAGTACGTACTAATTTAGTATCTATGTTTCAATAAGAATATGAATGGCCACTCTTCAACTTATTTATCAAAAGTAGGGTTGAGCGAAAAAACCGAAAAGACCGAATAAACCGAAAACCAAAACCAAACCGAATCGAAAATAACCGAACCGAACTAATAACCGAACCGAATTTGCTAAAACAGAACCGAACCGAACTACTAATTGTTCGGTTCTCGGGTTGGTTATGGGTTTGACAGTTTGAACCGAAAACCCGAATTCATATAACTATATATATTTTTTTATATATTTCTATATATATTCATATATATTTTTATTTATATTTATATATAAATAAATACTATTAAAAGGTTGTCATAATATAATAAAACATTTTTGTGCTTTAAATATATTTTTTTGCTAAATATTTATGTAATTATTAATTTTTTCTTAAAACATAGTGAAATTCGGGTTATTCGGGTCAACCGAAAAACCGAACCGAATTAGAATTCAACCGAACCGAATCGAAAACCGAATTTGAATTTAGTTCGGTTCAGTTCTCGGTTTGACCTAAAAAAATATTTTAACCGAATTAACCGAACCGAACAAACCGATAACCGAACCGATCAACACCCCTAATCAAAAGATGACTAGCAGGGTTTTGGGTATACAAAGACATAGCTTAACGAGCCTAGATCTAGGTCTTTAAGTAGATGCAAAAGCCCAATTGTAAAAGGTTCGGCTTTTCTTATGATAGATCAAATGTATTATTTTCTGGTAAAACAAAGTGACAAACATATACGTCTGCAGTGAACTTCTATTGATTTGCAAAGTTTCTCTTGATATGTGAATCGATATTTTGTTCTGGAACAAGCACGACATCCGCGCGATACTGCGGTGTCAAAGCGAACGAAATCAGTTGTAATTGTTAAAGCTAGACGGTAACAACGACACGACTTCGCTAGTTGTTGATGATGTCGAGAACATAAAAAGGAAACCTTATTTTCTTGACTCGTCTCCACGTAAGTGATATCTTTCATTATGTGGAGATGAGTTCTTTTATCACGGGACGACACTTTTTTACTATATAAAAAAACTTTACATTCATCTTACCAAGACCTTAACTAAATAGATAATCATAATTCTAAATAATCTAATATATAATAGAAAAAATACATAACTGAAAATTCAATGTACATAAAAGAATTTAAATATAGTCGTATAGTTTTCGGTTCCAATAGTAAATTTTCGTTCAAATGTTTTCCAAGAAAGTTCAATATAGATCCAAAATTTATCATGTATCCAATGAACCAATAATAATATTCATTTTTATTACGATAAACTTTCACCATTTTTAAAAATTAAATATCTCGCAAACCGTTAATCGTTAGGCGATAAAAATTATCATCGCGACGAAAATTAAATTATCTTTCTATGATATGCACTACTATATATTTTAACCATTTTTTTTCAAAATTTCGGTCAACAAAATCATATATGATTTATGAAAATCATATATGATTCGATTTTACTTAATCATATATGATTTTGAGAATCATATATGATTCGTAAAATCATATATGATTCATAAAATCTTAGATAAAGACTAAAATACACCGTTGGTCCCTATAGCTTATATATCGACGACGATCGCGATAAGGGACAAAACTCGACCTTTTCATCTTCTCACCGGGGTCCCTATTGAAAGACACTTGAGATATGTTGTTCACTAAGATTAAAATACAAGTCCTTTGACCATTTTAACAAAACTCGTTAGTCAAGGACATCTCACTGGCGTTAGATTTGTCTTTAGTCCAAGGGCAAGGGCACTTTTGTCATTTTACCACCGTCCATTAATTACCGTGCCAACACCACTTGTTTAACCAATACGCATACAAGAAAACTTGGCTAATAAAAGGAACATTTTATCACCACTCATCCTTTATCTTTCCTAACAACTAAAATCTTATCTTCTTCACCGACCAGAAAATCGAAAATGGTGGTGTGTTCATGCAATGTAAGGGTCGTGATTAGAACATGTTGGAACACCACGAACCCCAGCAGAGGTTCTATGCCCGCCCAAGACAGTTGGGACACTTAATTTTATTTCATATTGTATTAAAGTTTGCATGTAGTGGTTTACCTTAAAATGTGTTGATTATGATAGTCTATCCGGTTTATTATAATTGTGATTTTATACAAGTGGGTTTAGTTTGTGTTTATGAGGCAAGCGATATGCTAACATATTGATTATCAATTATAGGCTACAACATGTCCATTCATAGGGTGGTACGATCCACCCATCCAAAGGAGAGCAAGAGATGTGATCATCTACTGCAGAGAACAATCTCAGTGAATGAGGCGCATTACAAGAATACGAAGCCGCCTCGCTTCGAGACTATGGAGGCGGTCAACGCCGTGACCGGGCAACGAGCTAGAGGTCGCTCACCAAGCACCTGGCCGATCTCCTTGTTGAGAAGGAGAAAGTTTGCCGCCTCGTGAACTTTTGTGTGTTGTCTTGGATGGTCATCTTCTTGTTATTTCTATGGTTCTTCTATAGGGTTTAGATAGGTACTGGTTTTAGTGTTTTGAATCGGTGGTAGATGGTCTAGTTGTGTTTAAGAAGTTTTAGTGTAGGTTGACTAAGAATAGTCTTTTGGTGTATAATGTTTGGTCCTTGTACAGTGTTAATATATTTCTTTTATGCTTTGGTCCTTATACTGTGCTGCCTTTACTAGAAGGTCCTTTGCCCCAAGAATTTATATATCACTTGCCACACAAATGGTGAAACTCATAAAAGAGATACGAGTTTCAAAGATGGATGAATGATGAGGGATGGATGAACATACACCAATTTCGAGTATCAACATAAACTTGATATGGTGTTGTTCATCCATCTTTCATCCTTCATTCATGTTTGTGATGATAGAATAACCGTATCCAACTCAAAACCCAGATCCAAGTATCAAAGATGGATGAATGATCTGAGATGGATGAACAGACACCACTTTTGAGTATCAACATAAACTTGATATGGTGTTGTTCATCCATCTTTGATCCTTCATTCCTGTTTGTGATGATAGAATAACCGTATCCAACTCAAAACCCAGATCCAACTTCAACAGATCCTAGATTCATAGACGTATGAAGTCTCAAAGATGGATGTATGGCACCACTTTTGAGTATCAACATAAACTTGATATGGTGTTGTTCATCCATCTTTGATCCTTCATTAGTGTTTGTGATAATAGAATAACAGTAACCAAACTCAAAACACAAATCCAAGTTCCACAGATCCAAGATTCATAGACGTATGAAGTCTCAAGGATGGGTGAACCGACACCATTTCGAGTATCAACATAAACTTGATATGGTGTTGTTCATCCATCTTTGATCCTTCATTAGTGTTTGTGATAATAGAATAACAAGAACCAAACTCAAAACACGTATGTATGAAGACTCTATAAAACAATACAATAAAACACAATTAAACCCATACACTAAAATGACATGATTTCATACATAACGCAAATGGATATATTTCCAAATGCATAAAATTTGGAGTCTACAAAGTTCGAAACATACATTGTTTAAACACAACAAATAATGTTTAGGGAATACATATTCGATGGATAACATTGGCTTTCATATGCTTAACCAAAGATTTTTTGTGGTGAAGAAAGCTTTGTCGCTATAATCTTGGTCTTAGTCCAAAATGTTTTGAGACCCACCGAGCAAAGATCAACTTGACTTCCAGATTGAGACCGACCACACTTGGTTGATCATTACCTTCATAGTTGTCACCGTAACCTTTGCCTTCTTCTTTGTCAGAACTTTTGGGTGGGATGAACCTTTTTGAGACTGTTGTGTAGTGCCTTGACTTCTCGTTACACCTCCTCGCCCAAGACATGTTTTCTTGTTGTGTCCAAGATTGCCACAAATACCACAAACCACACTCTTACTAGACCGTGACAAGTTACCGGTTTTGTCACTATTATCATTTTCAAGAAAGCCCGGTTCTTTTCTTTCGTGGCCTACCTAATGGTTTATGATGTTTAGGTGGAAGAATGGTTGTAGGCACCGTGACTTATACCAATGCTCATAACCATTTATTGGTCGGATGTGGTGTTTGTAAGTTTCTTCCCAAGTCTTAAGCAAGTAACATGGATGCACCCATGATTCAACAGATCCTATTTGCATTCCATTCAACCTCATACACCGTGGGTAGCAACAACATGTTTACATGGCATACCAGAAGCTCCCATCTTCTACATGTACAAGCCCTAGCTTCAACATTGACAATACACTTGTCTCCCCATCCACCGACCTCATACTTTTCTCCTTCAACCCGTAAAGCGGTGTACTTATAAGCCTCTTTCTTGATTGCATCTAACATTAGTGTTGCCTTTGGTGTTAATGGTCCCACACACTTTTGAATCACATTCACAACGCTCACTATTCTTTTCATACAAGACTTCTAATGTATTCCAAAGCAAGAATGATGGGTTGGTGCCTACCTCCCACTAGTTTCCCATTGAACACCTCACACATGTTATTAAGTAGCACATCGAATGAGCCCTCCCTACAACATGTTTGGTCGCACGAAAAATGTCGTAGAACAAAAGATGTACAAGTAGACATAGATTTGGTTAGGTATTCGAAAAATGCGACCTTGACCAATGGGTTGGTGGTATCTTACTTAACCAAGCATGGGAAGGTTCGCTAAAACTCTTGAATGCCGCATGGTCGCCTCAAATTGTTGGACGGTTGTTGTTGCCGCACATCTCCACAAATGTTCCTTGTATGCTTTAGCATTCCATTGCAATTTCATATTATCATGGATGTGCTTCAAACAATATATGTGTTCAAAGACTGGGAATACTTCGCTAACGCCGGAATGATACCCGCACAAATAAACATCAATTCCTTACTAATAAAACTTGCATTTAACGAAAATACAAGTGAATCTAATCAACTAAATGGTAAAATCACCTTTTGCCCGTCACGATAAAAGTGTAGTTTGAGTTTGGTTGCAAGTCAAGATCATCTCTTAGACATTCAAGAAACCAAATCCATGAGTCTTTGCTTTCACTTCGCAACCGTGATAGGCTGCTGTGGTATATTCCATTGTTGTCGCCTATACCGATCCGTAAGAAGTCGCCGTGAAAAGGACCCTCATAAAAGCACCATCTAACCCCAACAACTCTCTTTGACAAGCTTTGTATCCTTCCTTCAAAGCGCCTAAGCATACATACATTCTCTTGAAAACTCGTTGGACTTGTTGCATCTGTTGAGTTTGTACACTTATCCTAACTGTTGTATCTGGGTTAGTTTTTCGCAACTCTTCAACATAGTCTCTTAAAAGGGTGTATTGTCGCTATGATCACCCCTAATCTCATTTTCTCGCTTTGTTTTTGCCCTTAATGCTTTTTGCATAGACACCGAACTTCAAACTGCTTATCGAAATGATCTTGAACAACCCCGATTGGAATATCTGGATTGACTTGAACTTGGTCAACTATTTGCTTCAAAGAAACTTGTAGTCACAAGCTTTAATGTCTCTTGATTGCAAACATTTGTGTTCATCCCGAAAGTTCGAACAATCCATACATCTTTATCTCGTATTTTGGCTACATACAACAACCATGGACACTGTTGCTTGCTCCTTGCGCTTTCGCAAATATACATCCCTACCAAGGCCTCTAGTTATCGGACCATTTTTCCTCTTTGGGGCTTTTCCCACCTCGAACCTTCTGTTATTCCACAAACAGTATTTGTCCAAGACACCTAACCCTAATTCTCTGCTTGTCATTCTTAATTAGTTGCAATTTTCTCCTAGTCTTTATTGAAAGTGTAGATCCTATCTTTTACTTCTTTTGCTATAAAACTTTGACCACGTAAAAAAGATTTCGTCCTCTGTCTTGCCGCCTCACTTAACTTTTGTTTCTTGTATGCCCTCAATTTGTTCCTCCTAATAACATAGTCATCCTCATTCTCGTAACCACTTGCAAAATCATTATCATCTAATAGATCCAACTCATTTTCTTAAAAATCATGTGGTAGTCGGTCGGTGGTACCTATAGATGGTAAATCAGTAGTCTCGGTCACTTTGAACAGATTAACATCAAAATCGGGCTCCTCAAAAGTATTAGCCTCATCGACAACCGTGTTTCCATCACCATTGTTCTCAATATCATCATCGCCACTCATATAAGTGTCTATCTCACTCACATTGTCATCACTTACGCCTTCATCGATTTCACTAACCTCGCATGATTTACCTTTTGGATATGATCCATGTGATTACATGTTTCCTCCTCATGATGACCTAACTCTTGATCATTTTGAGATACCTCTTCGTGACTATCTATTTGGATATGCTCAACATGTTTATCTATATGTCGGTTGACATCACCTACAACATCTTCAAGATGATGACCTCTACAACCGGAAACAAGGGTTGTGTTTCCGCATCCGACTAGATTGTACCAAAGTATTGACTTCCAAAGGTTGATGTGTAACCTCACATATATCCTCTACCACAAACTTATTAACAATGTTTTCTAAGAACAATTTGTTTGAGCAATATAGAATAATAGCAAGAGCATCCTTTTTCTTTGTTGCATCCACATCAGCAATAACTGTCCTAATTGACTTTGGTGACATTTGATCAATGTCCAATGTTGTCTTACCATTTTCAACATAAACCTCTATCATCTTATGGTCATCAACAAGATCTTTCAATATTTCTAAATTAGCACTCTCACTTAAGCTATACAAACCATCATCTAAATTACTACCCCGCTTAACAAAGTAATAGTAATTTTTGAACCGAGATCATAACCCAATTCATACATAAGAACATCCAACTCTTCAACCGACACACTATCAACATCAACCAAATCAACTAAACTTTCCATACCTCCAACGATATTCTACTGTGCCAAGATTTAAAGACACCATTGTGATGAACCCTCATACTAAACATATTAGATCTACCACCGAAAACATGTCAATATATGTTTAAAGCATTCTAAAACTTAATTGGGAAACAATAAATACCACAATTACAAATTCCAAATGATTAAAAAAAAAAAAAAAAAAAAAAAAAAAGACCGTATTTCTTCTTAGAAGAGTCGATAGACGGTATCATCAACCGGATAACCCGACCGTCTTCTTACTTTCCATAGGGTAAAGTCCATGTTTCGGTTTATGATTGATAAACAGGGTTTTGTGACATGCAATTAGGGTTTGTGAATTCGATAATTTTGTAACGAAAGTTCGGGACGAATGATAATACGAGACTATGTGTTTATTGGGCGGAAGAGGTTACATTACATGTGGCAATAATTAAGAAATTTTAATTGAAATATGGAAATGACAAAAGTGCCCTTAGACTAAAGACAAATCTAACGCCATGAGATGTCCTCGACTAACGACAAAATGGTCAAAGGACTTGTAGAGTGAAAACCTTGAAATAGGGACCCTCGAGTGAAAAAACCTTGAAATAGGGACCAACGGTGTATTTTAGTCCCAGTGATATACTTTTTATAAAGGATAAGATAAGATAAACGAAACAATATTTCCATTCCATTTGCGAGAATATCTTTTTGTCCCATCGCACATGCTATTATTAGTAATTTTTAAATTAAAACGTAAAAACACACTAACTATTATGGGACCAACTAATATAATGAATTTAATATGTATTTTAGTCATATATAATAATATGACATATTAATTCTTTATTCTCACAACACAAACACACAATATTCAGCAAAAAATGTAAAATCAAAAAATCGTTAAACACAATTCGTCTCCGAACCGCTGCTTTACGCGAGTACAATGCTAGTGATCACTAAGTTAGCTTTAGTTCGATAATATGCATGACCTCTTAATATCAACCTTGTATATCACACCAAACCATTTTATCGAGTCGGTGAAAGAGTTTAATGAAGCCTTCTAAGGCCATTTCCAATGTTGGCACTAAGTACTTTTTGCACTAACATAATGCAAAAACTAGTAAAAAATGGCCTCCAATGTTAGAGGGCTAGGTGTGGGCTCGTCGTGATGGTTCGCCGTCCGACGTGGACCTTCACCGCGACATCGGGACACCTCGCCGAAGCTCGCTGTCTGGAAGCTCTTCGTCTGCACGACGAAGATTTGCGTTGTACTTTTTTTTTTATTTTTTTTTTATTTTTATTTTTTTTTTTGTGTTTTGGAATATGAATATATTTGGAGGAAAAAAAATATAATTTGTTTTTGAAGGTGAAGCGTTTTGTATAATAGAAGATGAAGTGTTTTGGAGGAAAAAACAATGCAAATATAAAATTAAAACATTGAACACTTAAGTTAAAACACTACATTAATTGAAGATTAAAGTGAAAACAGCAAATACATAATACGCTTAAACATTAAAACTACAACGAGATTGATGAAAATAAAACTACTAAAACTTAAGAATACGAATCATCCGAATTCCAACCCTCGTCACTCAAAGAGGAATAAAACTCGCCAATAAAGTAATTTCTTTTAATGATGTCAAAGTAGTTCTCCCTAAGATATTCAGCTTCTATGGCTTCCTGTTTACGACGAGCAGCTTCCTCGTGTGCCTCCTATTCCATAATCTATCTATAATTTTCCTCGTCCTGCACAAGTTCACGAAGGTAAGCCTCACTAAACCCAAATGGATTATTTTCGAGGTCCACCTGTGGACTGTTAGCATGTGGATTGTTAACAGGTGGAGTGTTAACAATTGGATTGTTAAAACGTGGAGTGTTTACAAATACATTTTCCGGTTGGAAAACCGGAAAGACATCTTCTGGTGGTGTTGAATAAACTTCAACTTCTTCTGGTGGAGTTGGAAAGGTAGTTTCCGGCAGTTGTGTTGGAGTTAGAAAGGTAGTTTTCGGCAGTTGTGGTGGACTTGGAAAGGTAGTTTCCGGCAGTTGTTGTGGACTTGGGAATTGTTGAGAGAAATCTTTGCGAGTCATTTTTGTGTGTGTGAGTTGTGTGTGATAAACAGATCTGGTAGAGTTGTATATATAGGCACATATGATCCCGCTCAAAACTATGTCGTTTGAATTTGAATTTGAATTTTGAATTTAACTAATCCCGCTCCAATTTGAATCTGATTTTGAATTTGAATTTTAATATGAATTTAAATAATCCCGCTCACAAGTATACCATTTATTTTGAATTTGAATTTTTATTTTTTTTATTTTATTTATTATTTTTTTTAACTTATACCACCCCTATAAATAACAAACCATAACCACCATTTTTTCTCATCTTCATCAATTCCAAATTTCTATATCTCTAGCTGAACAAAACAATGTCTCAAAATCCGAAGTGGAACAAGGTTGAAGAAATGTTGCTTGCGCAAATTTGGATAGAAATTTCGCAAGATCGAGATATGGGAAATAACCGTTCCGAAGATTTATTTTGGAACGACGTTATGGAAATGTTCAATGATCAGACTACCGACGACCATCGTACCAAAAATTAAATCACGGGTAAATATTCGAGGATCAACGTCGATTGCCAAAAATTCAACGCTATTTACAAACATTTGATGCGTCGAAGTGGTGAAAATGACCACGATCATCTCGAGAATGCGAAACTGAACTTTGAGCAACGCTTTGATCGGAAGGAGTTCAAGTATGTTCACGCTTGGGAGATTTTGAAAAATTACCCGAAGTGGGATGCCGAAGATCCGATCCATTAGTATGTGTTGTATTTTTTTTCCCCGTGTCGTTTTTTTTTTATTTTTATGTATCGTATTTATTTTTTCTTATTATTGTGTTGTTAATGTATTTTAATTATTAATGAAATAAATTTAGTTTATTTGAAAATTTGAAAAAAAAAAATAAAGTTGAAGTGGTGGGCCCCAAATGAAGAGGTTGAGGTTTGTTGTTAGTGAGGTGGGGTTAGTTGTGGATGTTTGTTATAGTGATGTGGCAGTGACGTGGCGGTGATAAAGAGGTGAATCCTCTTCACGACACCTAGCCCTCTTAGCACCAAACAACACATTATTTTAGTGCAATGGATAGTGAACACACAAAATGCACTAAATATAGTCGATTACTATTCATTGCACTAAAGCACTATTCATTCTATTAAAACCTCTTATTTTTACTAATCCTTTAATATTTAATATAAAACATAAAAACTAGTTTATATAAAAAATATTTTTGTAAGTTTCACATTAATATCATCAAAATGAGCTCAATATTGATATAAAATATTTAATTTATTTTTCTTATTTATTGCACTATCATGTATTTTAAAGATTTTAAAGTATAATTAGTGCAAATATATAGTGTATACATTGGAACACATTTTACTTGGTGCAAGCATATTTCAATATAATACTTTTTTTGCACTATTTTAGTATAAATTTTTTGTGTCAATATTGATGATGATCTAAGGGGCGTTAGTTTAAAGGTGTGTTACAAGTTTAAATATATAAGGATCATCTATCTAATGACTTTTTGTTAAAAGAATCATAATTTGGTATATGTCACATAGACAATCCTTATAATTTAGCCCACCACTTGGTAACATTTAATATTAGGAACCAAAATGGCTTTTTTCAAAGTAAACTTCAAGATAAACACAATTGTGCTAATCTTTTTATGGTTAAGAATCCACTCATTTCATCTCCACTAAATTCATAAAGGATGCCTAACATTTTTATTGTTACAATATAAATGTCTTGGGTTAAACACTTTCCCTTATAATTTTGAGCTAAAATTATCTTATTTTAACTTATGTTACTATAAAATTTTTTGGAACTTGCTTTTTATAGCAATCTTAAAAAATTAAGTTACACATTTACTATGACATGATCTTAATCAATACTACTTATAAATACTACTTATAATGCACAAAACAATTTTTCAACATTAATTTACACTAAGACATCTCTTCTAAAACTTAAATAAAAAAAAATATGTAATAAAATAAATGTACACCATCTCTTCTTAAAAAGTAAATACAACTAAGTTATCTATGCAATCGTCTAATATAACATATATTCAACCATTTGACTTTTCAACCTTTCATTTAATGTAAAATACATCTCCTACTTGAAAGTTACATTTTATTATATTATTGTACAAATTAATCAAACACAAAAATTTTCTTTTTATCACCGTATATATGGTTCTTAATACTGGACTAGACAACGAACTGGTTTTCTAAACGGTTCCTGGTTATTGGTGGGGTTTTGGCGGTTTTGCCATGTTTATCCGGACGGTTCCTGAACAACGGGATCCTGGTCGAAGCGGTCGGTCCAGTTTTCAAAACAATGCTCATATATGTTGCATTTCCAATCCATGTTTATTTTTCATTAAACGACCCATGTTATATTAATCATCGTAAGAAACATTGGACAAGTACCTTTTAATTTCATAATATTATCATCATTTGTCACGAAAAACATATAATCATATACATTATGCGAAAAAAAATTATTTACAAAGTACTCACCGCCGCAACATGCGGATATCCTGCTAGTTTTAACGGAAAAAAAAAACACACACAAATTTGTAAATTTGTAAATCTATCTTAATATTGATAGAGTATTCAATTTTATAACTATTAAATTAATCATGGGTCAAATTTATAATCAAAGTCATTTATTTACTCATAAGTTCACTATCTTATAATTTAAAGGTAAGAAATACAACTCTTCACTTATTCAGATTTAAAAATTTGTACTCCTGCATTAGCTTATTATGATACCCTGTATACTACTTAAAAAAAATACATATATCACAAAAAATTGCTAAATTAAAGAACTGTCACTTTTCTCTCAAAATATATGAAAATCACATTTTTCAGCTCGCTTACATATCCAATTTCTTAATCTTTTACACCACTACCGGAAATAGTTGCAATCACCGAAAACTGTCATCCATTAGTACAAAATAACAAGAAGATCGAAAACCATTTTCAACTATTTGGTTTCTGCTATTGTGGGCGAATACTATGCTAGAGCTCATAAAAGTATTTTTAATTACAAATATGTTGCGATTGATTTTATAGTTACTATCAATTGATGTTTTCTCAATGTCATTATTTTTATGGTCAATAATCTTTTGGGTTTTGCTGACAGCCTTTACAATTATCGTTAATAACAGATTTTTCATCTTTCATTCAAAAAATAATGCATTGTTCAAACAAAATCATCATGAATTATTTATTAGCTTCTATTATTTCTCAAATACATTTGTAATTCGTTTCATTGATTAGTTGTATAAGTGAAAAATGTGGCAAATGGTTTTAATCATGTCTTAATGTTAGCATTATTTTGAATAAGAAAAATGAAGTTTGTTTTTAACCACAACCCTTTAGACTTATGGTATTGTTAGCATTTCTCTAATATTTTATAGATGGTTGTAATTCTAGACGCCATACTTTATTGATTAATCACAGCAAATTGCCCACTGGAACAAAAACCCATTTTTATTACAACCGAATATTAGTGGTCAAGAGTTTCTGGAAGTTGACTCCTCCCATGATGGCCATAAATCAAGCCTACGATTTGACTCTCATGACAAATTTAAAAGAAGAAGTCAATAATACGGTAATTCCAACACTTAGAAAATGCTATATATCATCTACCTTTTATCGGACAAATTAAATAGCACAACTATGAACTTAGCATCCCTCCATGGCTCCATGTTAAAAAAACAAAAACAAAAGGACTAAAAAAATTATTGAAGACAAACAATTTTTTTCCTAGAAAATGCAATTTCATAAGGACAAATAATTGAATTATACAAATGTGCAATTGTCAAGTTGATCGCAGACGTACAGTTTACCGGTAAAAAAAAAACTTTTAGAGAAATATATAATAAGTTCAATTCTAACATCTACTTAAAGGTCACTATAAGAGGTGCTCAGAAAAATGGATCAGTTGGTACTCAAAAAGATGCACAAAGTTAAGGTTTTTTCACCTATTGAAAAATATTTTGTAGAACTATACAAATGTACAATACCTTCGAAAGGCTAAAAAACCTACCAAAATCAAAACAAAAAAGTTGACAAATAGCTAGACAACAAGAATGTGATACCTACAATTCAAATTAGTCCCGTCGTCACAAAATAATTGTACAACACATAATCTAATAATAACATGATCATTACAGAATATCTTTTCTTACTTTTTGCAGAATAATTGTTTC
This sequence comes from Chrysanthemum lavandulifolium, assembly GCA_022545495.1. Classification (NCBI taxonomy): domain Eukaryota; kingdom Viridiplantae; phylum Streptophyta; class Magnoliopsida; order Asterales; family Asteraceae; genus Chrysanthemum; species Chrysanthemum lavandulifolium. Next base: position 8,380,722 of record CM040244.1, on the reverse strand, counting down.
ACCTTTAGCTAATTAATTTATAACTTATTTAATGTTTGTAATAATAACATCAAGTGATAGTAATATAGTAAACTCGATCTAAATACCCTATGTATTTTCAAATGTAAATTGTTAATTTGAGATATCCTAAAATAAATATTGACAATAAATTTTGGACAGATGAAGTATACACGTCGACCAAACATGAGGTCAACCTATACGAACACCCAACAAGAAGTCCACCCGATACTTTCTAATTATTTTTATTTAAATAAAGCTTTTTCTAAAAGCACCTTCTGAAGACTTGAAAGTTACGATTTTTCCTTATGTAGTATGCCGGAATTCAGAAAACTTCTTGCCAAATTTCCCTTTTCTAAAGTAGAATCATAATACTACCATCGTGTTAAAAAATATCTAAAGACGAAAATGCATTCACACTCTCAAAGCCCCACCACCTAAAAGATATACCCCGAACCTTCATGACTTTACCTCAAACCTTGCCTCCAAACTTTGCTTCATCTCTAAATTAGAATGTTTGAAGGAGAGTTTATGAAAAAAAGCTTATCCAACAATACTCTATTTTTCAAAAAATGATTTACACTTTACATAATTTATGTATGATTTAATATATTAGTATTGATAATGCTAAATTAACTTAGTTTAAAATTTCTAGAGTAAGAATAATATATAATTTAATTTTAAAATCGTATATATATGTATAATTATGTTATCCTCCGCATACATGAAGAAAACTCCAAGATGACGCAAAAGACGAGTAAGGGATGAGGAAGGGGAGGCTCTTGAAACCAAACAAGACTTGAAGGAACAGGGGAATTAGCGCCATTCATGTGAGTGCTTTGGACAATGAATTTACGAGATCTTGATCCGTACAGTGCATTTACTTGTGAACAACAAGGACCCATTCTGTTAATAGCTTCTCTGCCCCAGCTCTAACAAACTGGTTTTTCTTTCTCACCGAATTAGGGAAATAATTAGATTCTTCTTCCTTTTTTCGGTGACATATACCGAGATAGGCCGGGAAATCCCCCTTTCATAGACAGGTGGCAACTTGTAAAATAATTTGGAGTTGAGATTTATAGAGCATAAGGTTAGATGAGAATGAGTTTGAATGGCGAATATTTTTGAAAGATGCAATTTTCTTTATAATGTACAAAGCCCTTTTAAGGCATTAAATGCACAAAGACATTAAAATCTTATAAACTTAGCAATACAAGTATAATAGATAAATGTAAAACTAATTTAAACATAATTTTATAACATTAAATATCTCAGAAAACTTAATTTTAAGTGTTACAACTATAATGTTATATGTACAATTAATTTATGCATCAACACATACATATATGAATTAGTCAACACATGCAATTAATGTTATTGTTAAAACATCAACTCAATAAAAAAAAAAAGCACGACTAATAAAACTTAGGGGCCGTTTGGTTGGGGGATATTGAGGTATATTGGGGGCATTTGCATTTTAATTTCCTTCAAATATCCTGTTTGGTAACTCAAATGAAGTAATTTACAATTCCATGAATTGACAAAATTGAGAGATTAGAAATGCCTCCAAAAAGTGAATAATTTCAATTTACTTGGACATTTTTTTTATAAACTTTTTTTCTTATAGTTTTTTTATAAACTTTTAAATAGAATATTTATGAATTTTTTTTATAAACTTTTTTTATTAATTTTTTATAAACTTTTTTATAAATTTTTATAAACTTTTTTATAATTTTTTATAAACTGCTTTTTATAAACTTTTTTTAGAAATTTTATAAACTTTTTTATAAATTTTATTTATAAACTTTTTTATAAATTTTTTATAAACTTTTTGTATAAACTTTCTTTATAAATATTTTATAATTTTTTTGTAAATATTTTATAACTTTTTTTATAAACTTTTTTATAAATTTTTATAAATTTTTTATAAAGTTTTTATAAATTTTTTATAAACTTTTTTTATAAATTTTTTTTATAAACTTTTAAATAGAATATTTATGAAATTTATATTAAAAAAAATAAAAAATATTTATAAATTTCTGTCAACCAAACGTGCGAAGGTATTTTAAATTCTCAAGAATTTAAATTTTCTAAAATTTAAAATTCCGGAATTTCAAATTCCCCAACCAAACACCCCCTTATTGTACAAACCAAACACGCTAGTAAGGAAATTAATAAAATAACACAATCAATAACAAGGTTATCACGAATATAAGTTACATATCATCGACGAGGCAAACCAAACACTAAACACCCCTATATGTGGGTACCTTACTATTTATTACTCCGTATATGAAATAGATCGTCAGTTATGAAAATCATCTAACATGAAATTATTGTTATCCGAGAGTAATTGTCACAAAAACGTATAACTGCTTGACGGAAATTTTAGTAACAGGGTGTTCACCGTCGCAACGCGCGAATATCCTCAAGTATGAAATGAAGAATGGTTAAAAATATCCTAGTTTGTTACATGGAATTAACCAATGGTAAGCAATTTTCACCGCATCATCACACCTCAATCATAATAAAGAGTCAAGGACAATACCTCTTTTATCACATTCGACCTTAACTGGTAATCTTCCTCAGATCTCCCTCCATACGAATACATTAACCTCTTTTTCTTTTGGCTTAAACTTGTGTCAAATCGTTTCGTGATTAAAATCACTACTTATAATACATATTTCTTAAACGTCTTATTTAGGCATTTGGGTCCTTCTCGACAAAACCAAAAGTATCATTTACTTACGGAATCTCAAATCTATCTCACTTCTTCAGTTTGTTCGAGTTCGTCTATTCGGATAAAAGAGTTGGTATTTAATAACTAACCGAAAAGATAATATAACTTTATCACTAAATAACTGTAAATTAGTATAGATATACTGTTATAATGTTATTGCTTGTACCGTATGAACGACAACTTGAATGCCATAGACAAGTCAAAGAATACTATACGTGTTTGACTATCCAGCTATTCTAGAGATATTTTATTCATATCATATATGACCAAAAACAAGTCAAAGATCCCTCCATTTTGTCACTATATATATTACCTTTCACATACAAATATCCCACATTTACATCGTTGCCTATTGTCAACCAAGTAAAACTAAAAAAAATGAGAACAAGAACACGTTCAAAAAACCAACTCTTGTGCATTATTTGTATGTTTGCTTTGTTCTTCATCTCCAATGGAAGAACATTACTGCAAAGCAAAAATAATCACATGATCAAAGCCGTTAATCTCGGTGGCTGGCTCGTAACCGAAGGATGGATGAAACCTTCTCTCTTTGATAACATCCCAAACAAAGATTTCTTGGTTCGTTTTCATTTCTTGTCTATGTGCTATACAAGAACCGAATGCTAGAAATTTCATGGTTCGTTTTCAACGGGTTGTGCAAAGCAATTTTGCGACCCCTAAGTCACAAAATTTCATTTTTAGTAGAATTAGTTTCTTTATTCAAAGGGGTTCATGGCATGACAACATTGTTGCGTTCTCGCTTATCTTATTGTAATCCGTTATTATAGTAATAATAGAATTACATTCTGGACAAAAAAAAATGCTAGAACTGAAAGCTAGAACAACTTATATATATATATTTTTTGTTATAATTAGTGCATGAATATATACCAAGGTAAATTAATGCAAAATATTAATTTTAATTTCACTTCTTGTTACAGGATGGAGCTCAGCTTCAGCTTAAATCTGTTACGATTGGTAAATACCTTGCTGCTGAGCTCGGTGGAGGTACAATCATTGTCGCAAACCGTACATCTGCTTCAGGCTGGGAAACATTTCCGGTAAATTTCATTTAACGGTGAAAATTTGTCATTACTTACTGACTAGTAAAGTTGTCACTAAAGAATTGACAGACAATTTACGTTGCGAGAATAGTGTTTCTTTTCATTATATAGTAGTTGACATGATTTGATTTTTTTTGTGCAGTTGTGGAGGATTAATGAGACTAGTTTTCACATAAGGGTGTTTAACAAACAATTTCTAGGACTTGACTCAACGGGGATTAATTTAGTCGCTACTTCGACTGATTCTGAAAAATCGGGTATTTTTGAGATTATTAGAAAATCGGATGATCCTAGTCGTGTTAGAATTAAAGCACCAAATGGGTTGTTCTTGCAGGTTAGTTTGCACTCAACTTGTATTTATTACTACATTTAGGTGTCAACGATATGATGTTATTTACAAGACAAAAGAAAAGTTCACTGATTCTTGTTTTGGTGTCTTTTTGTATGGAATATAGGCAAAAACCGAAAATCTTGTTACTGCCGATTCCAAGGGAGATGGGCAATGGGGAAACGACGATCCTTCGGTTTTCGAAATGTCGTTTGCACAAAGGTTTCAAGGAGAGTTCCAAGTGACTAATGGTCACGGTCCTTTGAAAGCACCACAAATTATGAAAGTAAGATTTTATTTAGTTGTACTGCTTTATTTTCTGTTACTGTTACTACTATTCTTGCTATTGTTAGTTCGTTTTTATTGGGTCACCATTCACCAATCATATATGATCAACAACATTACTATATATACTAAAAGATCATTCCATGTTACATTAAATGCAAAGTTTCTCAAGTTGGCAAAAACAGTCCCTGAAGTTTAAATGTCGTTACAAAGTAAGTCAAACATTAAATACAAAGTTTCATAACTTGCAAAAACAGTCCTCGAGGTTTAAGTGGCGATCTGCAGTAAGTCTCTAAAGATTAATTGATATCTATAGAACTTGCAAAATTAGTCCTACGATTTAAGTGTCGTTCAGCAGTAAGTCGTTTGAGTTTCCGTCCATTGATCGCGCGGGTTTTCACACTCGTATAGGCTAAATGTGACACAAGCCAACATCGTATAGCATTAAATAATAATAAAGTGGTCATCAATTGCTGCCTCCAAAGTCAAATTATTACACATGCATGTCAATATCATTTTAATAAATTTTTAAGGGTCAAAGCCTTAAAGGTATTGACTATATATATGGTTCCTTTTGTTTTGAAAAGAAAAAGTTTTCTAACCGGCTAAATGTGACACTTTAATACGTACTAGTTGCAAGCACCATTAAAAATGTGCTAATAATTTTGGGTGTTTTTTTGTGCTTTGCCCTATTGTTTTACAGAACCACTGGCAAACATTCATAGTGGAAAAGGATTTCAAGTTTATCGCAGAAAGTGGATTAAACGCTGTGAGAATTCCGGTAGGATGGTGGACCGCTAGTGACCCAAGTCCGCCAAAGCCTTTTGTAGGAGGATCTTTGCAATATCTTGATAAGGCCTTCGTATGGGCAAAGTACGCATATGTTCGTTTGCTTTAAGCATATATGCCTCAACGAAGACAGTATATTGAGTAACATTTTTCTTGGCAATTTTCTTGCATAGGAAATATAAGCTCAAGGTGATATTGGATTTACATGCGGCTCCAGGGTCTCAAAATGGTTGGGAGCATAGCGCGACTAGGGATGGTTTTGTCGAATGGGGCTTAACAGAAGACAATATTCAAAAAACAGTCCGAGTCATTGAGTTCTTTACTGCTAGGTAAAATTCATATTAACCTTTAGAGTGTAAGGTGTAGCTTATGTTACAGGGGTGTTATTACACCAGCTACTTCAGCTTTTACCCTAAAACATTTCTATAACATACAACTAAAGCTCCTCAGTATAACACAAGCTATAGGTACACGGGACCTACAATTTTTCTTTAACTTAAACACTCAAAAATAAAGAGAAAAAAACTAGCTAACGCTCGATGTTACCATGGCAAAGACCCTATAACACAATGGAGTGGTGCAACTATAACATTCTTGGCATCTTTATAGGCACAAATAGTTAACATTCATATAACCATAAGCACCGCTTACTCTTATAACTAGGCAACCAAAAGAAGCTAAATACCGCATAATGTTTATTTTGTTTTTCTGGTCCTTATTGACATATGCATTGTGTACAGGTACGCGAAAAATCCAAGTTTATATGCAGTTGAGCTCATAAACGAGCCCCGTGCATCAGGGGTCCCGCTAAGCATACTTAGCAAGTATTACGATGCTGGTTATAAAGCTGTAAGAAAGCATGCTCCCAATGCATTTGTTATTCTAGCAACTCGACTTGGAGGTGATGCAAAAGAGTTATTTCCTCTTGCAAAGGGAATGCAGAAGGTCGTTCTTGATGTCCATTACTACAATCTCTTTTCGGATATTTTCAATGATATGACCGTTGAACAAAACATCAATTTCATCCAAACAAACCGCTCTAATGAACTACAAGATATAACGACTTCAAATGGACCTCTAACTTTTGTTGGTACGTATCTATACTCAAATGACAAATTCTAGTTTTGATGAAACAATGTGCTAATATGTTATTGTGTAGGTGAATGGGTGGCCGAGTGGCAAGTAAGAGGAGCTAGTAAAGAGGACTTTCAAAGATTTTCAAAGGCTCAGTTAGATGTGTTTGGACGTGCAAGCTTTGGGTGGGCTTACTGGTCGTTAAAAAATGTGAACGACCATTGGAGTATGGAGTGGATGATCAAGAACGGTTATATTAATCTTTAGAAAAAAAATACCATATACTTCCAATTGATTGAAACATACAAGCATACATAGTACCATAGGCTTATGCTCGAAAAGATCGACGGCTTCTACACTGTGTGCATTGAGTTAATCACAAATTAATGTATTCACTAACGAGTGAAAAAGTTCCATTAATAACATTTCAACAATAGCTTGATCATTTTTTGGGTAAAGGGAGTAATCCCGCACCCCAGTAAATATATTAACCAAATAAACGTTTAAGACAATGTATATGAGTGAAATCCATATATCACTCGTTACATAGGCATAGAGCTTACATAACAAGATACTTCCTATTTTCAACCAAGAAAACAAACCACTACTCAAATGATAACAAATGACACAACGAAATAAGATTACTTCTAGGACCTTGAAACTTTGTGCCATACATGGCATTAAAGTTATCCAAATTCAGGAAGATCACGAACCCGCTTTGCATAGTCATCAAGTCATATTCATCATAGTCATCTTCAAACTCCCGGCCACCGCTAAATATATTAGCAGACTCATCAAATGGGTTAGCAACAACCTCATCTTCGAATCGAAACCTCAATCTCTCCCACTTTAGAAAAGGGTTAGCTCTTAGTAGAAGAGGTAGGCGGAATAGGTTGACCATCATCATCCACAAGAGTAGCTTTTCCATCAATAATTAGTTTTCAAGCTTACCAATTTTCTCAACTATGAGTAGAACCAACATCTATTGTTCCCATTGAATCACCACAAGCGGAACATGTGATGTATAACCGCCTTAATCGACTCATCCTCATTAACCTCCATTGTACGACCATTATCCACATCTCGTATCGTCCATATTAAGAGCATCATACCGATTAGACGTAGTGATCCCGGTTCCACTCGAACTAGCCACATTGAAGCCATCGTTTTACCGACATTTACTTTCTTGGGTTCGGGAGGAGGCTTTTGGGCGATATTCAAAATGCTTGCCCACCATAGATTTAGTAGCACCTCCTAACCGGATTCGGCCGAACTTGTTTTCCTTCTTCTTATTGTTAACAGTATGAAAACCATCACTTACGTCCTTATGAGGTTGAGCAGTCGGAATCACAACCTTAGGACAATAGCTTGATCATTTATAAGTGGTTTCTTGAATCTTTTGTATATTTGGTAATTAAATAACAAATTGTAGTGCAGAAGGACCAGATAGGCAAGTGTGAACTTTATATATGCAAGTTGGAAGGCAACTAGGCAAGTGTGAACTTTATAGTTGGTCATGGTCCATTTTGACAAATAAGTTATTGCACGCGAATTTGCTAGTCCTCTTTTAAGCTCCGATTGAAATCTTGATAGGTGATAGGCACTTATTTTTCCGCTTATTAATGCAGTGTTGAAAATCTACATCCAATAGAAAAATCGTGAACATTGTCTTTCTGGTGGACCAGTCGGTAAAACAACCGATTAGTTAATTGAGCTGCTCGTTTTGCGTCTTCTTCCATTTTTCTTATTAGTTTGGATGCATCTTTTACTACTGAACTTACCTCTCGCTAGTGAGGTGTGATGTGTATGATTTTTAACTTTAATATTATTCTAGTTTGTTTGTTGAAAAAAAAAATCCCCGTTAGGGTAGAGGGTGTATGATAACGCTCAATTTATACATGTTTATACTTGCGATATCCGTGTGTTTATGCATATTATTTGGTTATATATGTGAACTTTTTGCACTTAAAGGAATAGAAAGATGTGTCAGGTATGATCAAACAAAGAAAGCAACGAAAAAGACAAAGAAATGATGATAAATCAAGAAGTTATGCATGAAGTTATTATTCCTAGTACCAAGAACCAAGTATAGGACATTTTGAAGCAAAGAAATAAGTCATGGTCCAAAGGAACAACACCCACAAGACAAGTCGAAGACTTAAAAGGGTGCACGCAGGAACTTGCCTTGAACCAATCTAAGAGCGGTTGGAGGCACTCTCAGCTGAAAAGTTGCATTTACGAGACTATTAGTTCCTATCATTGATGATGGCCGATCATTTCCAGACCATTAATGCACTGGGAAATTTTTCCTTGTTAATGACGTGTTAAGAAAGCTTAAATACAAAGAGATTATGCCTATCAATCATATGTGACTATTAGGGTACACGCACGATGCGGTGGCGGATATCTTGTGACTAAATTTTTTGACGAACAAATGTTATTTTGTTTTAAGTTTTTGGATTTCAAATTTATGTTAACTATCGTATGAGTGTTTGGATGAATTAGTTATTATTGAAAACCATGATTTTTGTATAAGTTTGTGTTAATACAAATAAGCCGTAAAAACGTTTATTTATATTTTACGATCTTCTAATGTTTTGTCGATAACAAACGTAAAATCATATTAACGAAACAAATAAAATACGTAAATGGTTTGAACTAATAGTTTCTAACATATTCACATTTTCACATAAAACACTAAAACAAGCATAAGTGATTTTATGATTTAGTAATACATATGTACAACAACTAGTGTTTACATATTTGGATAAAATATACACATAACTAGTATGTAGTATATTGGGTAATATAAATGGGTAGAAGCTTAAGTATCACAACCCATTGGGCAAATACATTGAATGTAGTTGGGTACAACCCAAAGCCCATAACCCATGGATCTTGACCCATAACCCATTACATGACATCATGCTTATATCATACATGGATAATATCCATAACCTATGGATCAAACCATACCCAAGTGACTAAGTGCATTGCACTCAAAGATACATTATATCTAGCCAAAGATCCATGGTTCAACCCATGACCCATGACCCATAACCAAAATACCCATGGGCAAAGAGGAGTTCACGGATCCCTAGCATTGTGCTAGCGGATCCTTGTGATAGGGATCCGTGGGATCCGGGAACAAGAGAATTTTCCTCTATAAATAGTGAGTCATTTCTTCATTATTTCTCACCCTTTCTAACACACTTTCTCCCGAGTTAAAACTCACTAACCTCGGATCCAAGAGATCTATGTTTGTAGTTTTGTTTTGTGTGATCTTTTAGGTTCCTCTTAAAGGCAAAATCACCACCTTTGAAGTCAAGCAAGCTCAAGTCCATGAGTTGCCATGCTTCCTCATCATCAAGGCTACTGAAGTCTTCTTGTTGATGATTCCTTTCTTTCTTCAAAGAAGTGTAGTGTTGAAGACATTAGTGAAAGATGTCTCAAGTGTCAAGACGAAGATATTAGTGAAGGGTATCTATCGTCTATAGGAGAAGCACTTGTGGTAGGTGCTTAAAAGTAAAGACAAAGAAGCATTAGTGAAAGGTGCTTAGAAGTGAAGACACAAGACATTAGTGAAAGGTGTCTTGTAGATCTAGTCAAAGGCATTAGTGAAAGGTGCCTTAGATGTACAGTCGATATGGTGCGTTTCAATGTACAAGATAGACTAGTATTAAATCCAAGGATATTGATATCCTTGATGATGTTGTAAAGGAGTAGATCTCCTTTGGGATTAGTCGTTGGTGTAGTGTGGTAGTAGTTCCTCCATTGCAATGGAACTAGGTGCTTAGCCTAGTACCTAATAAATGGTAGACGACGTTGTGAAGGTGTAGTTCACCTTGGAGTGAAAGAACTAGGTACTTAGCCTAGTACCTCATAAAGGGTAGGCGACGTTGTGTAGGTGTGGTTCACCTTGGAATGAAAGAACCCGGTGGTTAGCCTAGCACAGGAAAAAGGGTAGGCGACGTTGTGAAGGCTTCTTCGCCATAAGGAGATTGGTGTAGTGTTTACGAACTCTCGAGTAGGTGACTCGGGGAGTGGAGTAGGGCAAGGAAGGTGTCCTTGTAGCCGAACCACTATAAATACTCGCGTTGTGGTTTTGTGCTTCTTACTCTTATCTTTTTATTACTTACCTTTATATGCTTGTTTATCAACATCCAAATAGATTGACATAAGTCGATCTAAATAGATTAAAAGGAAGTTTTAATTGGCAAAACTATTTAACCCCCCCTTCTAGTTTTCTACAATTGGCATCAGAGCTTCGTTACCAAGTTTGTTGAAGTATATTGTACTTTAAAAAACTTGATACGATCCATGGTTAATTGAAAACTACAAAGAAGGTTTTTCATAAAAACAAACACCTTGTCTTTTAAAACTATATGTTTGGATGTTGATTTGATAACAACATTTTTCTTATTTACTTTTTCATTTAATTGCATTAATCTTCTTTGTCATGTTGATTAGTCAAAGCTCATACCCATCAAGCTTTAGGAGTCGCTTGGTAACAAGAATACCTTCCTTAAGAAGGTATCTTAAACGCAAAGGAGCGGGAATCGTCTAAGTGACATTTGTTGTGTCATTTGTAAAGACATTCCTAAGTGCGCTAGAGGTATGATTTTCTTTTTACATTGCTTGATAATTAAGTATACCTATTTAGGTATTTATATGATTATCTTTTGTGCAATTACATGTTTTACATGAAGCTTCATTAGGAAGCCTTTTTCTCACATGCGTACTTTATTTCTCGTCTAAAGTCGTGGTATATAAAACTTATGTTTTGTTTCTTTTAATCCAATAATAAAACAAAACACGAATTTCAAAAATTCCTCCTTCCCTATAAATAACCCCAACGTCGACCACTCTACCAAACCCTTACTTTTTCAAATCCTCCAATTTCAAAAATTTCCTCTCATTCAAAAACTTCATCTTCCTCCTCATTTCATCTCAACCGAAACCAAGAAGATCCATCATCAACATGGTTTACATCGCACTCGTGCTCATCGCCCTAACACTCATCGCACTTGTGTTCCCTATGATGAAGTTCACATACTGAGACATTTACTTTGTGTTCTTAATCTGTATTGGGGTTATATACCCAATCCTTTGTATCATCCTTAGTATTGAAATGCAATATTATTAATAATCTAGTTTATCTAGGTTACTATTATCATAATGTGTTTGTCACTTATTTTGATGTATATTCTTTCGTGATACATTAGAAGTCATGTATGCATGTTAAAAGAAAATGTAGGTTAAAACATACATCTTGGTATAAAACTATGAGATCTAAAAACCTATGCGTTTTCATATAATCTGGTTATGTAATTACAGATCTACGGATCCCGGAAGTTATACTAGCCGGATCCCTTTTGAAAAGGAACCGTGGGATCCGTCCTACTGGAAGACAGTTTTTCATGCAAATTAAAAACCACTATCTTTCTAAATGTAATAATCCACTAGAAAGTCAAAACCTTGAGTAAGTTAAAGTGTCAAATACCATTGTTAATAAAAATCTAGTAAAAACATTAGATAATCATAGGTTGACCACAAACATCTCTTTTAATTAACTTATCATTTCTATAGGTTCAACTATGACGCATGAATATGAGTTTGATTTTTCACTCACTAGCGTCTACACTCCGAACATCTCTCTCGAACCCAACACACCTAGCAATCATGTTCGTGGGTTCAATAATCTCGAAAACCGTCACTTCCACGAAGGACTTATTGTAGACACCTCTCTACAATTCAAGAAGGTATCAATACCTCCTTCCGAGCCATAGGACTAGAATGTCTTCTTGAAATCAACGAAGATATGTCCAAGGTTCATAATGGAATTCTTCCGTCAAGTCGAACTCGTTCGTAACGAGGATCGCTTTCACGCCTTTGGTTTTATATCAAAACCAAAAGTTCACTCTAACCCTTGGGCATTTTGCTCACATCCTCCGGATTCCAAATCATGGACAATGTGCCTTCACTGAAGATTGGTCTCTTTATTCTATCTTCAACTTTCGTGAAGAAAATAGTCCATATTGTTCACACATACCCTCTCCGAAATATTTAAATCGCATAATATGCAAACCTCAACCATATTACTCCGATCCAAACATTATCTTTACAAGGGATATCCGAGAAGAGTGCAAGCCTCTTGCACTCATCCTACGTGAAAATGTTTGGAGTCTTAGGGGAAATCGAGAAATTCTTCCCGCTTGTTGTGCTCACATGTTGTACTGTTTGCTAACACAACAACCATACAATCTCGCCCTTGGTTTAAAATTGCGTTTTGCGATCCGATGCGTTAAAGGTCCCAGAGGCCGATGCGTGGTGAGTGTTGCGAATGCGAGCGCATTTTGGACGCGATGCGTTTTATACTAAAAAATACAAAAAATATTTATACGTAATAAATTAAAAAAAATACCAACTAAATGCAATAAATTTACAAATAAGTCACAAAGATACGAAAATAGGCAAATATTCTATTTATAAAACAAATAAGTCACTAAGTCAGGGCATAAAATTTTGTTTTAAACAAGAAACTCCTTTAATTACTTTTGAACATGATGAACATGTAAATTTATTTTTAATTTTAGTATCTTAAATTCCATAATTTCTAGATCCTTTTTATTGTTAGCAGTAATGCGGTTGAACATGAACGATTAAAGTTTATTCTACACAATACAAGATTCTATACATATACATGATGACATGATATTATAATGTGTTAAAGGTATACTGATAAATTATACCAGTGGCTAACAATCATAATTCATTCATTACCAAATCAACATCAAAAGTCATAACTAAAAACTTTAGTCAGATTTTTATCACACATATAAATTTCAGCTCAACTATTTAACATATATGATTTTTTATGATCAAAGAACAATATGAACTATTACATAACATGAAGCTGTAATAAGATTACTGTTTGCGGGATTTCAAATCATGTTAATGGTGTATGATCTTGAACCGAAGGGTAATTTGGATGTAGCATAATTTGGATGTTGTTATTGTGTTTGTTTTAGACGTCTTTCAACAACTTCTATTTTTCAAAGTCCATTAAAATATTTTTATATTCTTCTAAATGGGCTATTTTTTTCAAAATGACCTAAATTCCATATTGCGACAACTGCGACCGTTGCTAGCATTACACAAATGCGGTAAATTGCGGTCTAATGCGAGTGCATTTTGGGATGGCTTCGCATTAGGTATCATGATGCGGAATCCTAAAAGCAATGCAATGATGCACGCAATTTACGCAATGATGCACGCATTTTTAAACCAAGATCTCGCCTACTTCTTCGCAAGGCGAATTGCAAATCTTCAAGGCTCCAAGAATAAACTCATCCCTTATTGAATGTTCTTGACACGCCTCTATCATAATGTTATGCACTTCCATCCTCAATTTCAATGTCCGTTGTACGTACTTGTGAACAAGATGATGGAACCGCTAAACATATCTCTCATGAAGACTTTCTTAATTCTTGATTCCACCAACACTCATCGATCACATAATGATCCTCCTAGCAAAAACACTCAAGGAACCTAGTAATACTCCAAAATAGTATCAATTCTCTTGTACTCGTGCTTTATCAATGTAATCCAATTTCTTTCATGTAATAACACATCTTACATTTGATATCTTAGTATTAGAACTCCTTTTAGACTATCCTTGAGATATAATGCATTGTCAAGATCATTGCATACCTTTAGTAAAGGTCCTGTTGAGCAGATGGGCGGATCCCAAAGATTGTGCTAGACGGATCCCTACACTTAGGGAACCGTGGGATCCGGCAAACAGAAAATGCAATTGCAAGCATTATATTTCAAACATATCCTTAGAACACCTCACACTAAGCTAAACATAGTGTCTTAAGGCAAATTAAGTCCTTATCAAGATAGGTAGATCCTTCCTACTCACACATAACTCACCTAGATCACATTCTAAAATGCTTGTAGATCTATAGTTTCATTTTTAATACATTACTCTTCCGCTCTTAAACTCACACTTCATTTTCTACTTGATCGATCACATCTAGTCTTAGAAATCGTTCGATTATGGCAAAATTGATCATAAATCATCCTCACCTCAAAATTGATCAAAGTTAATCAAATTCTAGTTTTCCCATCTCAAAGCTTCTAGGATATTTTCCAAAACACTATCCTAAGTCACAACCTGATCTCTAGGATCATTTATCTTCAATTGACACTCTCATCTTTAGTGTCATCCTTGCTCATCCATTGGTACTCTTGAAAGTTCCAAATCCTTCCATAAAAGACAATCATTAGCTACATCACTCATTACCTTCAAGTACTTAAGCACCCCTACATTTAAGACACTTAGAAAGACTGAAACACTCAAGTTGTTATAGGTCTTAGATCTTCGAAACATCATTTCCTCTCTTTCATAGCTGCTGAGAGCCGGATCCCTAGGATTAGCATAGACGAATCCCTATGAGGAGGGAACCGTGAGATCCGGGTGACAGTTTATGTTAAATTTTGCTAAAACAGTCATTTCAACTCATCTTCCTAACTCAAACACTCCATCTCATCTTAAATGAGTTCCTAGATCTGTGCAAACTCTGAAGTTGACTCTTGTGCATGTTAATCATCACATTCCAATGAATTCTAGTGGCTTAAGGCTTAAATGCACTTGCCAAATCTCTTGGTTTATAAACCACTTTGTTAGGACCTCCATAGTCATCACTCTCATCCTAACTTTCAAAGAAGATAGAAACCTTACAAACATCTCATCATGAGGAAAACCCCAAGTAGTAACTTATCCACCAAAGAACCACCCATGAAAAAGGCTCGTGTTATACACGAAATCTCTTCAACCGAATCATCTTCGGTTAAGCAAACAAATGATAGGATCCTTCATCATCCAATCAAACCAATTCCTAAAAGGACAGTACCCACAAAACTACCTATGCCAAATACCACCATACCTCCTAGGCCAAACAATATCATCTCCACTAGACCATCACCATTGGTTCCTAGAGCTATTTCATTTACATCCCCGCTATCATCACCACACCTCTACAATTTAGAGGACTTGCCTCCTAGGCCGTCTCATCCGCTTCCGCCGACAACATTCTCCTCATTAGGAGGAATAATGGTACAAAATCAAGGTGTTGAGTCAACACTTACTCTGGCTTCCTTTTCGCCGTTTCCATCATATAATCCCATTTGGATTATGAGAAATCATCAAAGTCAACCACCTCGACCATATGGAAGTTGACACTTCTCTACCACCACCATCATTCTTAGTCGAGCCATTCTCAAATGCGCCTCCACCAATCCCTCCATCGTTTGAAGCTCCACAAGCCGTTTCACTTGATCTTTCGCATCAAGCCATTTCATTTCTTCCACCACCACTACCTAGCCATGACAAAGATTGCTATCATTGTCAACATGTTGAAAGTTTGATATATGAAGTACGAGAAGACCAACGTTTCATGTTCTATCATCTCCTCGAACGCTTCGACGAGATTAAACCTAAACAAAACTCGAGCTAGAAGATTTTAGTGGTGTCCTAGCATCAGCGATAGTTGGTTTAGAAATTCCTAGTCATGTATTTTCTTATTTTCTTAGTTTTTAGAGTCATGTATATCATAACTCTAGTTTTATTAAATGGAATTACATGCTACTTGTTATTTTGTTGAGAATATGATTACTTTGTATTCATATCTCATTTTATGATAACATTACTTGTTATATCACCTTTCTTTGAAATTAATCGCCTAATCACGGATCCTCAAAATTGCCTAGACGGATCCCTATTAGGAGGGAACCGTGGGATCCTTGAGACAGAAAGCTTTCTTTCTACTAACTTGAACCACATTTGAAGGAAATTGTGAATTATACTTGCTTTCTAACCTTTGTTTTTGTAGTTATTCAATTTACACATGAAGACTTTGACATCCTAAAGTTAGGGGGAGCTTTATGTTAAAGCAATACATTGCAAATTACTTGCAATACTAGGTGTACACTTCGTGACATCCCCTTGCAAAATTGCAATCATCAAGGGGGAGCACACTCGTCACTTAGACGAAATCTTTTGCAAACTTACTTGCAAACAAACTAGATTAGTATTACTTTCTTGACGCCCATACATAGGGATGGACTCGTCAAGGGGGAGCAAAGATGAGATCATTTCCCGTTACTTGCTCTCTATCTCTTTTTATTGTAATTTCTTTCACACGTTTTTCTTAAAAACGATGTATTGCTTTCTTCAAACACTTTTTGTTTCGACAAAAGGGGAGAAGAAAGTAAAACTACAAATTCAAACTTTTACAATTTTAGCTTTTCCTTAAAATAATTTTATATTTTGTCATCAACAAAAGAGGAGATTGTTAATACAAATAAGCCGTAAAAATGTTTATTTATATTTTACGATCTTCTAATGTTTTGTCGATAACTAACGTAAAATCATATGAACAAAACAAATAAAATACGTAAATGGTTTGAGCTAATAGTTTCTAACATATTCACATTTTCACATAAAACACTAAAACAAGCATAAGTGATTTTATGATTTAGTAATACATATGTACAACAACTAGTGTTTACATATTTCGATAAAATATACACATAACTAGTATATAGTATATTGGGTAATATAAATGGGTAGAAACTTAAGTATCACAACCCATTGGGCACATACATTGAATGTAGTTGGGTACAACCCAAAGCCCATAACCCATGGATCTTGATCCATAACCCATTGCATGACATCATGCTTATATCATATATGGATAATATCCATAACCCATGGATCAACCCATACTCAAGTGACTAAGTGCATTGCACTCAAAGATACATTGTATCTAGCCAAAGATCCATGGTTCAACCCATGACCCATGACCCATAACCAAAATACCCATGGGCAAAGAGGAGTGTTCCACGGATCCCTAAATTTGTGCCAGCCGGATCCCTTGTGGTAGGGATCCGTGGGATCCGGGGAACAGTAGGATTTTTCCTTTATAAATAGCAATGTTGCAAAAATCGGTCAACTCGGCCGATTAATCGTTAATCGGCCAAGTACCTTGTCGATTTTCGAAAATCGGACAAAAAATCGGCTTAGGAAAAAAATCGACACTAAGCAGTCAAAAAATGGGCTGAATTGGCCGATTAATCGGCCAAATCGGTCAAAATCGGCCGAATCGGTAAAAAATCGCCCGAATCGGGCAAATCGGTCAATTTTAAAAAAATAATAATTTAGGCATTCTACTTAATTTGGGGATCATATATTTCATTTATAACGCACAATGGGCATCATAATTAGAATTTGAGCCTTTTATTGAGGTTTGGAAACATAGCAAGCTTGGAATCGGTTAAGATTTTTTGTTTGGTCTCCAGAAATACCAAAAATTACTGAAATGCCAATCCGATTAATCACCGATTAATCCCGACTTGACCGATTACTTCACGTAGGTGGTCGACCGCTGAATACCGATTCACGATTTTTGCAACATTGATAAATAGTGAGCCATTTCTTCATTATTTCTCACCCTTTCAACACACTTTCTCCCCGAGTTAAAACTCACTAACCTCGATCCAAGAGATCTATGTTTGTAGTTTTGTTTTGTGTGATCTTTTAGGTTCCTCTTAAAGGCAAGATCGCCACCTTTGAAGTCTAGCAAACTCAAGTCCATGAGTTGCCTTGCTTCCTCATCATCAAGGCTACTGAAGTCTTCTTGTTGATGATTGATAACACTCAGATTGTGCATGTTTTTAGTAGCGTTATGTGTACTTTTATATCTGTTATTTGGTTATATTTGCGTGATTATAGTACTTAATCGTATAAAAAGATGTTTGTCTAGTGTTTATAACCAAGTGCAGGGAAATGGAGGAAAAAGAAGAAATTTTCAGCAATGCGAAGATTCCCATTTCAATAAGACTAAATCAGTATCTCAAGGCCCTTTTGAAGACCTCAGTGATTGAAGAATCAAGTTCTACAAAGTAAAGTGAAGAAAGATCAAGTTTTTGTATCTCGAAGATCCAACCGGATCCGGTTACAACCGTAACCGGATCGGTTGGAAAACGGTCAGAATCAATGCTTTTACCATCACCACCGATCGGTCGCAACCCGCAACCGGATCGGTCGGCTGGTGTTATTGAAGACCAGCCGGATCGGTTGGTCGTATGACCGATCCGGTTGGAGAAGCTGCAGTTGCCAAATCTTTATCACTAAGCTTTCCCTTTGCATCCAAACGATTCTAGGTCCTTCTCTTGGTGTATTCTAGTCCCTTCCTCACTCCTTGGTTGCCAAGTTCAGCATTTAATACCCTAGGCCTTGGAATTAGTATAAATAGAGGCTAATTGTGAGCATTAGAGACACAACCTATAATACAAATCTCTCTACTCATCAAACAAAGCCTTAAGCTCTAAAAATTCGTCCTTAGAAGTCCAGAGAAGTTTGGAGATCCAGAAGTTCACCATTTGGAGGCCAAAACACCAAGAAGTCTACCTCAATCCTTTGGGAATCATTACTACACCATTTGTAATCTTATTCCAAGCATTGTAAGACTTTCAATCATGTTTTCTAATGTTCAAAGTTCTGAGTTTATGTTTATGTTTGCTATGAGTGGCTAGTTTCTTTATGCACTTGCTTAAATGATGTTGATTATCATATGATTAGTTAGTGGTTTTGTTAACATGTTTTAATTCAATTTCAAGTTGATTCTAAGATCCAATTGTGCTAAAGTTTCATAGTGACATTTGTTAATCAAGTTTGGCTAATTAATAATAATCGTTGGGGTCGAAAGAACTTCGTGTTATTCAACTAGTCATAATCATTTTGTCTATGGATGATTTTTTTTACCCATTATTCTTGATTCTACAAAGGAACTAAGGTGTGGTTGTAATAGAAACGCTTTTTGATTATCAAATTGGATTGGTTGGAAACATCTAAATGGTCGTAAGATTAGTTGTTGAGAATCAATTGTAGCCTTTTTTCTATGATCGGTTACCTTTTTTATTGACCATTTCTTAAGCAATTTGATGAACAAGTAGATGTTTTTGTGTTTAAGTTTATGAATGTAGACTTATGAAACTTGAATTGATCTTGAATTGATTGGTTAAACTTAATGCTTTTTTTATGAACTAAAATCTTGTGAAGGTTTAACTTGTAAGAACAATAGATTAGTACACCAACTAATTATCATAACCGACATGTTAAGAGGTTAACAATATCACATTAATCTATGATATGAAGCTAGTTTAAGCAAGTGTAGTTTTTAATCATCGAATTTCATTATATCTATTTGCTTTGTTATATGTTTTGGATAGACTCCGTTAATTCAAACTTGTGTTTAGATTCACTCAAATCCTCGCGAACGATCCCGACTTACCTTCATAATCTTGTCTATAGCGGACGAGTATACTTGCTCGTATGTGTTATTGGTAATATTGGTAATTCACCTTTATAAATTTAAAACTTGCACCAACCGGCACATCAAGTTTTAGGCGCCGCCGGGATTTGATTGTGTTTCAACAAGTTTTTGAATTCCCCAAAGTCGATTCGATAAAAAAATAATAATATTTTTCTCAGAAACCTTAACCGGATCCGGTTTCCCCTCAACCGAATCGGTTACGTGTTTGTCCATCAATCAAATAGTCTAACCGATCGGTCGCATCCCGCAACCGATCCGGTTACCTTCTCTGACACATATAAAACTATTTTCGTTGTTTGTCCGTGTGTTTAGATATTGCCTGGATTCTCTAGGTCATTGTATGAACACTCGAGCAGCGGGAATTGAACCAATTACACCTCTTACCAACCCTGAATGTTTGATTCGAAGAAGAAGGAGAACACGTTTCATACCATTGGAAAATCGTGTACCAAGAGTACCAAACCCACCATTTGATAACCTCATTGAAGCCAAAGTTGTTTACAACCCTTTCACCAATTTACCTTTTCCCATGCGGACGATCAACCCATGTGGGAACCAATCGAACCGTAGCACCAACACCCGAAAGTGCTATTGTTGCTATTAACCTTGGTGACAACTTCACCGTGAAGGACATCACCTTTCTATGATCAAAGACCGACAATTCGATGGCGTGCTGGCCGATCCGCATAAGCACATTGCGAATTCATCGAAATTTGCGGCATGTTTCGTTATGGCGACACCGATGTCAATGCCATCAAACTCAAACTTTTCCCATCATCACTCGCCGGAGATGCTAAAGTATGGTACAATGAATTAACCCGGGAATCATCAATACTTGGGATGAGATGAGGCAAGCTTTTGTGAGCGATTCTTTCCACCGCCATGTTTGATCGATTAATGGGAGAAATTCGTGCTTTCAACCAAAATCCAAACGAATCACTTGTCAAGCTTGGCTTTGAATGAAAGATTTGCCGTAGTTGTCATGGACATGGGCTATCAAAAGGAACCATTATCCAAATCTTTTACCATGGACTAGATGAAATCTCTCAAGGCATCCTTGATCTTGGAGGAATTTTCTCTATAAGACTCCCAACGATGCACATCAATTGCTCAAGATCGAGTACTTCTCAAACTTGATTGGTCCAAAGATTCCAAAACCAAACCTCTCCGGAAAACCGTTGCTTTTGTCGAAAACACCGATACCTCAAAACTCATGGAGAAGATGGAAGCGTTAACTTCAAAAATTGACTCGCAGTACAAAGATATCAAAGATGAAATAAAGGAAATGCGAGACGGATGCAACAATTGTGGAGGAAATCATCCATCGTCCGAGTGCGACGATAAACCTATGGGTGGACCGAAGGAAGGAGAAGCAAGTTACGCTCAAGGAGGATACCGTGGAGGAGGATATCGTAGTAATTATTACGGTCGAAATTCTGGAAATTGGCAAGATCGCCGACCAAGGGATGACAACCGTGATTCTCAACCACGAACTGACGATCCACCACCACAAAATCCCGACAAAAAGACAGAAGAAACTGAATTCGAAAAACCATGAGAGAATTCGTGGTCGGTCAAAATCCGCAAATGATTTTATCAAAATCAATTTTTCAATCTCAAAGCCAAAGTTGAGCAAGGACGGAAAAATCATCAAGCATCTATCCAAGATCTTGAAAACAAGCTTAGCGACTTTCGACCAACATTCCTCTGAACCATCCGGTTCATTACCAAGTAACACTCAATCCAACCCAAAACCATCAAATGATAAGACGTCGTCCACCACAAACAAAAATGAACATATCAATGCTGTTTCACAAGAAGTGGTCTCGTACCATCCACCACCTAATCCTAATGCTCCTGTCACCATTGATAGTGAGGATGAAAACGAAGAACCAAACACAACTCAAACCACCAAAAAGAAAAACATTCCATCCGTCAAGGCGTATACACCAAAAATTCCTTATCCTCAACGCCTAAAGAAGGAGAAGATGGAAGAGCGTTATAAGAAGTTTATCGAAATAATCAAAGAGGTCAGACTCAATGTTCCTCTCGTTGATGTTATAGCCGGAATGCCCAATTATGGGAAATTTCTAAAAGAACTTCTTAATAACAAAAGTAAGCTTGAACAAATATCAGCAGCTTTTCTTAATGAAGAATGCTCAGCTATAGTTCAAAAAAAAATCCCACCCAAGCTCGGAGATCCTGGGAGCTTTCTTATTCCATGTACTTTCGGGAATAATGTTAAATGCAATGCTTTGGCCGATCTTGGCGCAAGTATCAATTTGATGCCTTATTCACTCTATTCCAAGTTGTGCAACAACAGCCTGAAACCAACAAAAATGAGTATCCGATTGGCAAATCATTCCTATCAATATCTTGTGGGAATCGCCGAGAATATGCTTGTTCAAGTCGGTAAATTCATTTTTCCCGTGGACTTTGTAATCTTGGAAATGGAAGAAGATAGTAAAGTCCCACTTATTCTAGGAAGACCTTTCCTAAATACCGCCGATGCAATCATCAAATTGAAAGGAAAAGAACTCAACCTTGGAGTTGGGGAAGATCGAATCACTTTTTTTTATCGATAAAGCAATGCGCTACCCACATTCAAAGTGATGACACTTGTTTTAACGTCGATGTTATTGATGAAGTCACCGATGAGGAATTAGATGCATTCTTGAGCGAATCCGATCCATTCATGACTACTTCGAAAAAATCAATGAAACAGATTTTGATAAAGAATTTGATGATTTCATGAAAGTAGAATTTGAAGGAGAGAACTCGGAAGAAGAAGACATAGAGGAAGAGGAAGAAAATTTCAAGAAATAACTTTCAATGACGAGATGCGAATTAAATCCTCTATCGAAGAACCACCCACGGATCTTGAACTCAAACCTCTCCCGGATCATCTTGAATATGCTTATTTGGAGGAAACTCTCTTCTTCCAAAGAGTCATATCTTCGTTGCTCGAGGATAATGAGAAAGAAAGTTTAGTTTCGTCCTCAAAATCACAAACAAGCTTTTGCTTGAAAACATCCGATATCCCGTGAATTAGTCCTAATTTTTGCAAACACAAAATCAATTTTGAATAAGAGATTAAACCTGTGGTAGAACGTCAACGTCGACTCAATCCCAACATGAAAGAAGTTGTTAAAAAGGAAATAATAAAACTTCTTGATGCTGGAATCATTTACCAAATTGAGGATAGCCCTTGGATAAGTCATGTACACTGTGTTCCCAAGAAAGGAGGAATGACGGTTGTAACTAATGAGCGAAATGAACAAGTTCCAACTAGAACATCCTTTGGTTGGCGCGTTTGTATTGACTATCGTAAGTTAAACAAAGCCACCGAAAGGATCACTTTCGCTCCCATTCATGGATCAAATGCTTGAAAGACTAGCGAAATAAATTCTTTTGTTTCCTCGACGGATTTTCGGGATATTTCTAAATTCCCATCGATCCTAACGATCAAGAAAAGACCACCTTTACTTGTCCTTTTGGAACCTACGCATATCGGCGTATGCCTTTTGGTCTTTGCAATGCACCGCAACTTTTCGAGGTGTATGATCGCCATATTCCAAGACATGCTAGAAACCTCCATGGAAGTTTTCATGGATGATTTTTCGATCTTTGGAGACTCATTTGAAGCTTGTCTTTCCAATCTCGATAAAATGCTCGAAAGATGCTAAGTCGCACATCTTGTTCTCAATCGGGAGAAATGCCACTTTATGGTAACCAAGGAATTGTGCTTGGCCACAAAATCTCCAAGGCGGAATGGAAGTAGACAAGGCAAAGGTCGATGTAATCTCAAACCTTCCACCACCAACTAACGCCAAAGCCGTTAGAAGTTTTTAGGACATCTTGGTTTTACCGCCGATTCATCAAAGATTTTTCCAAAATATCTCGTCCAATGACGAAACTTCTTGAGAAAGAATCTATCTTTGACTTCAATCTTGAATGCATAAAAGCTTTCAAACACTTGAAATCTCAACTCACTAGTGCTCCGATCATGGTCTCACCAAATTGGTCACTACCCTTGAACTTATGTGCGACGCAGCGATTTTCTTTGTTGGAGTGTCTTAGGTCAACGCGAAGGAAAACATTTTCGGCCTATATATTTTGCTAGTAAGACCTTTGAATAGTGCCCAACAAAATTATACCGTCACCGAAAAAGAATTACTTGCCGTCGTTTTGCATTCGACAAATTCGGATCATATCTTGTGCTCTCAAAAGCGATCGTTTTACCGATCATTCAGTACTCAAATATCTGTTTCACCAAGCAAGACGCTAAACCACGTCTTATTCGATGGATTTTACTACTCCAAGAATTTGACATCGAAATCAAAGATAAGAAAGGAGCGAGAGAATCTTGTCACGATCACTTATCTCGCCTCGAAAATCCCAATCTTGAGGAATTAAAGAAGAAGAAATCGATGATTATTTTCCGATGAAACTCTCATGACCATCGATGAAACCGACGATCCTTGGTTTGTCGACTTTGCGAATTACCTCACGGAGGAATTCTCGAAAAGGTCTAACTCATGCTCAAAGAAGCAAATTCTTTTCGAACTCAAATACTACTTTTGGGAAGAGCCATATCTTTTCAAAATGTGTCCCGATGGGATGATAAGAAGATGTGTTTACGGTTCCAAAACCGAAAAATTCTTGACGAATGTCATCATGGACCAACTGGGGACATTATGGTCCTTCCACCACGCCTAAGAAAGTTTTGATCTTTGGATTCTATTGGCCAACAATATTCAAAGAAGCACACACTTGTTCAAAATTGTGACGCTTGTCAAAGAACCACCAATCTCTCGAGAGATGAAATGCCATTAACAAGCATTCAAGTGTGTGAAATATTCGATATTTGGGAATAGATTTCATGGGACCCTTCCCTAAATCCCACAAATTCGAATACATTCTCGTTGCTATAGATTATGTGTCCAAATGGGCGAGGTCAAGCTTTACCAACAAACGATGCTCGTGTCGTCGTTAATTTTCTCAAAAGCTTTTAGCTCATTATGGAATTCCCAAAGCACTCATAAGCGATCGAGGAACTCATTTACGCAATCAACAAATGGAGATAACCATGAAAAGATATGGAGTTCATCATCGATTTGCATCGCTATCATCCACAAACCGGTGGTCAAGTCGAAAATACCAGCAGAGCTCTCAAAAGAATCTTGGAAAAGACAAGAAGGACAATCCTTCATTGTGGGCAAGAAAACTTGACGATGCTCGTGGGCATTTAAATACGGCTTATAAAACACCAATTGGCACAACTCCTACAGACTCTTGTATGGGAAGACTTGTCATTTGCCGTTCAAGATGAACATCATGCTTATTGGGCTCGACATTGTAACACCGATCTCAAAACAATTTGAGAGAAAAGATTTACGCAATTGCACGAACTCGATGAATTAAGACTCCAAGCTTATGAAAACTCCAAAGCGTATAAAGCGTAACAAAAGCTTATCACGATAAAAGCTACGAATTCGAAAAGAATTCAAAGCGGAGATAAAGTTCGCTTTTAACATGAAATTCAAATTCAAAGCTCTAAGTTACAACCAAAATGGTTTGGACCATATGTCGTAAAACATGGATATCCATCTGGGTATGTCGAACTCTATGACAAACAAGGTGGAAGTTTCATTATTAATGGACACCAAATCAAGTTATATTACGACAAGGAGCAAACGAAAGAAGTTTCAGTCGCAATAGTGTCCTGGCGACACCATGGGAATGAATTCGAAACTATTACCTTTGTAGCACCATTTCTAGGAAGAATCCCACAAACTGTTCCATGGAAACCATCTCATTGAATTGCTGGGACGATATTGAAGCTCTTGGTGAAGAATTCATGTATATCCCGAACTTTTAAAATGTTCAAAGTCGCCCTTGACTAAATAAATTCGGAAGATTCGAGTCGGTCGAGGACTCGGTAATAAATCAAGCGCTTTCGGGAGGCAACCCGTGTGTTTTGTGTTTTGATGGTCACTCCCAAAGTCTTAACCTTTGGTTGAACTTAAGTGTGGGGGTTGCCATCCTTTAATAAAACCTTTTCTTGTTTATAAGATTGTGTGCGGTGATGATTTCTTAAGTGAAGGCACTGGAGTGAAGAAGAATTTTAAGTCGATAAACTCGTTGACATATCCGGTTTCATCTCTATTTTCCTATTTCTATACTTTAAAGTTCGTTTTCGTTGAGGACAATGTCTAACTTAAGTGTGGGGGGTGAATAGGAAAATTAGAGTTTTCATGCTTAAATTTAAATTTTGTTTGCCCTTGTGATCTAGTTGTTTTCACACTTTTAGGATTATCTATTAGAATAACTGGATTATTCCACTGGTAAAACTGGTAATATTTGAAACTTCAAGATGTGTTCCGATTACTATTGCAATCCATTCTAGGATCGATGACATTTGCTAGCACATATTATACCCTTTCCACTAAATTGTGAGGATTTAAGCCTATTTCTTATTAGCATACATCTTTTATGCTTGGATCTTTTGCTATGAGTGTTCCGGTGATTTTATTTATTCTAGAACTTGTGCTTGTAAATCATTACCAAACCGCAGTGAGATTGCATTCGTGCGATATAAGTGAATTCGTGTGATAAAGAGGCACCTTAGGATTTAACCCAAATGGCTTTCCATTTTACATCTAATGATATATTAGCTAGCCTCATTGGTTAGTTAACCACCTACATGGACCCATTTGTAGTGCTCATTTTTAGCACTAGATACCCCTAGTTATACCTTCTGAGCCATCCCTTTCATTTTTGTTTTACCCAGAAAATACAAAACGATTTTACACTTTAAACCTTAGCCTACCCCATATCAATGTCTAAACGGCAGTTGCTAGTCACCTGGAAAGTGAAGATTGTTCAAATGATTATGAGTACCACATCCTGTGATTGATTGATTGAGCCATGCGTTGAAAAAAAAAAAAAAAAAAAAAAAAAAAAAAAATTATTGTGTTGAAAGTATGGAAATAAAAGCCAATGTGCTATGTTCGAGGAACAATTGTCATGGCAAAGCAAAAGTCGTGGAAAACGGAAAAGAAGAAATTGAAGCTATAATCGTTTATTTGGTTCGTAGAATGTTTGGTAGCTAGCAACATGGGAATTAGACTTGATTTCATTTTTATTTTAACACCAATTTCATAACATTCCCATGCCTTATCCATACCCTTCACCCGAATCCTATCATTATAACCCGAATAAAAGCCCTCTTTAGATGTTTTTACTTGGCGCTCACGCCACGTCGGTGGAGTTTTGTTTCTTGTACAAGCTTATGGTAATAATCTAATCATGGTGAGCATTGAGTGTGATTTATCTTGTTACTCCCCTAAAATGAGTGATTGAGTGAATTATATTTCGTTCATTTTTCGTGAGGTGTTCAAATGTTTATCATGCAAGAAAATCATTGGATATTGTCAAACATCTTGATGTTTCACCTTTATAAAGCATAATTGATGAATCCTCTCTCGTATTTATACTTGGTTGATTTGCATAACATTTTCATAATCACGATCTTGCACCGGTGGATGTTTTTCCTAGATTTGCTTGAGGGCAAGCAAAGTTTAAGTGTGGGGGAATTTGATAACGCTCAGATTGTGCATGGTTTTAGTAGCGTTATGTGTACTTTTATATATGTTATTTGGTTATATTTGCGTGATTATAGTACTTAATCGTATCAAAAGATGTTTGTCTAGTGTTTATAACCAAGTGCAGGGAAATGGAGGAAAAAGAAGAAATATTCAGCAATGCGAAGATTCCCATTTCAATAAGACTAAATCAATATCTCAAGGCCCTTTTGAAGACCTCAGTGATTGAAGAATCAAGTTCTACAAAGTAAAGTGAAGAAAGATCAAGTTTTTGTACCTCAGAAGATCCAACCGGATCCGGTTACAACCGTAACCGGATCGGTTGGAAAACGGTCAGAATCAATGCTTTTACCATCACCAGCCGATCGGTCGCAACCCGCAACCGGATCGGTCGGCTAGTTGTTATTGAAGACCAGCCGGATCGGTTGGTCGTATGACCGATCCGGTTGAAGAAGCTGCAGTTGCCAAATCTTCATCACTAAGCTTTCCCTTTATATCCAAACGATTCTAGGTCCTTCTCTTGGTGTATTCTAGTCCCTTCCTCACTCCTTGGTGGTCAAGTTCAGCATTTAATACCCTAGGCCTTGGAATTAGTATAAATAGAGGCTAATTGTGAGCATTAGAGACACAACCTATAATACAAATCTCTCTACTCATCAAACAAAGCCTTAAGCTCTAAAAATTCGTCCTTAGAAGTCCAGAGAAGTTTGGAGATCCAGAAGTTCACCATTTGGAGGCCAAAACACCAAGAAGTCTACCTCAATCCTTTGGGAATCATTACTACACCATTTGTAATCTTATTCCAAGCGTTGTAAGACTTTCAATCATGTTTTCTAATGTTCAAAGTTCTGAGTTTATGTTTATGTTTGCTATGAGTGGCTAGTTTCTTTATGCACTTGCTTAAATGATGTTGATTATCATATGATTAGTTAGTGGTTTTGTTAACATGTTTTAATTCAATTTCAAGTTGATTTTAAGATCCAATTGTGCTAAAGTTTCATAGTGACATTTGTTAATCAAGTTTGGCTAATTAATAATAATCGTTGGGGTCGAAAGAACTTCGTGTTATTCAACTAGTCATAATCATTTTGTCTATGGATGATTGTTTTTACCCATTATTCTTGATTATACAAAGGAACTAAGGTGTGGTTGTAATAGAAACGCTTTTTGATTATCAAATTGGATTGGTTGGAAACATCTAAATGGTCGTAAGATTAGTTGTTGAGAATCAATTGTAGCCTTTTGTCTATGATCGGTTACCTTTTGTATTGACCATTTCTTAAGCAATTTGATGAACAAGTAGATGTTTTTGTGTTTAAGTTTATGAATGTATACTTATGAAACTTGAATTGATCTTGAATTGATTGGTTAAACTTAATGCTTTTTTTTATGAACTAAAATCTTGACGAAGGTTTAACTTGTAAGAACAATAGATTAGTACACCAACTAATTATCATAACCGACATGTTAAGAGGTTAACACTATCACATTAATCTATGATATGAAGCTAGTTTAAGCAAGTGTAGTTTTTAATCATCCGAATTTCATTATATCTATTTGCTTTGTTATATGTTTTGGATAGACTCCGTTAATTCAAACTTGTGTTTAGATTCACTCAAATCCTCGCGACGATCCATCCCGACTTACCTTCATAATCTTGCTATAACAGACGAGTATACTTGCTCATATGTGTTATTGGTAATATTGGTAATTCACCTTTATAAATTTAAAACTTGCACCAACGGGGCACATCAATGATTCATTTCTTTCTTCAAAGAAGTGTAGTGTTGAAGACATTAGTGAAAGATGTCTCAAGTGTCAAGACGAAGATATTAGTGAAGGGTATCTATCGTTTATAGGATAAGCACTTGTGGTAGGTGCTTAGAAGTCAAGACAAAGAAGCATTAGTGAAAGGTGCTTAGAAGTGAAGACACAAGACATTAGTGAAAGGT
The DNA here is from genome assembly GCA_022545495.1 of Chrysanthemum lavandulifolium. NCBI lineage: Eukaryota > Viridiplantae > Streptophyta > Magnoliopsida > Asterales > Asteraceae > Chrysanthemum > Chrysanthemum lavandulifolium. The sequence goes on along the minus strand of CM040244.1, from coordinate 8,351,483 downwards.
ATCTTGTAGATCTAGTCAAAGGCATTAGTGAAAGGTGCCTTAGATGTACATTCGATATGGTGTGTTTCGATGTACAAGATAGGCTAGTATTAGATCCAAGGATATTGATATCCTTGATGATATTGTAAAGGAGTAGATCTTCTTTGGGATTAGTCGTTGGTGTAGTGTGGTAGTAGTTCCTCCATTGTAATTGAACTAGGTGCTTAGCCTAGTACCTAATAAAGGGTAGGCGACGTTGTGAAGGTGTAGTTCACCTTGGAGTGAAAGAACTAGGTACTTAGCCTAGTACCTCTTAAAGGGTAGGTGATAAGGTTTTAAAATGTACCTTTTTGAGGGGTCGTTTAAGCCCTTATTTGATCACTTTTGTATCCGTTATTGCTTAATATCGTTCATTTTTCACTTTTTAGCTCTCTTGAAGGCAAACTGCTGTAATGGCACTTATTTGGACAAAAAGGCGCGGATATATGAATAAAATGGCCAAAGTCAAGAATCGAGACACTCAAGTTGCTAAATTACAAGGGACGGCGCCATCGCTTATCTCGCTGACGCCGTCGGAGGATTTTTGTGACGATACGTGAGCCAAAACCCTATTTTCAAGTGACGACGTCGGGCTTTAAAAGAGTAGGCCGTCGCTACTCGACGGCCTAGATTCAATCCAGACGGAAGCTAAAGAGGACGGTGTCACAAGCATAAGGTGACGCCGTCGCAAGATTAACTCGCCAAGACGAAACCCTAATGACGGCGACACGACGGCGTCATTAAATCATTAGTGACGTCACACATGTAATCTTATATAGAATCCGAATTTTTCAGCTTTATAGAGTAGTATTTTGGGTAAACTTTTGAGTAAAACCTAAACCGAACCAAGGTCGTATTTTAGGTTTTAAACCCTATCTTACACCAAGATAAGTTGTTTACTTCATTAATTTAATTATGTCTTCAATTATTTGTGTGTATGCTTGCATGTTCTCCATGTCCCGCTAATTTACTTGTGTGTTTGCTTAGGAATATGAAACTTAATTATTGAATATTGATTGGTTGTTTCTTATCTTAGTTGATTAATGATCTAGTAATGCGATAGGTCATTCGTTGTGTACTTAATGCTTGATTAATCTTTGTGAACCTTAGGTTATAGCACCTTGAGTTGTTGTAAGCTAAACCATCCAAAGAGGCCTTAGAGTTAGAGTTTATCATCCCTTATGGGTTTTGTAGACTAGACCCTTTGGTAACTTCAAAGAGTAGGAGAAACGACACCCTACAACTTTAGACACACAACGCAACTAGAATAAGGACGTGACAATTCAACCACCAATAGAAGATAATTAAGGAGTAGTAAAACCTAAGTAAACACATCTTTAAACTATCATACGAGCACACAATAATTAGACATAGACTACCACCACCTTAGTTTAGATAATTAGATAATAGTAGAGTAATCGGTAGAAATACCACCCCCCCAAATCCAAACCCCGAGATTCGTACTTTTCCTTTTCTAAAAAACATAAAAAAAGAAAAAAAATAATCTTCCTCAACCCCAACCTTAGCGTAGTAACTTCTCACTAGCATTCCTATTCCCCAGAGAACGATATCAATTCCGTGGCTTACCCTAATACTACACTACAACGATTAGGTTCACCGCTTAGGTGTTGAAAACTTGCTCGATTTAAAAGGAAGTTCCTTTGACCCCGAACGCGCTGTAAGCGATCAAGTTTTGGCGCGCGGCCGGGAATAGAATAGCTAGTTAGTAGTCCAATTGCTTAGGTTTCTTTTGCTTGATTCCTATCAAGTAAACTTTTTCTCATTTTTAGCTTTCTTTTAGTCTATCCCCTTCTTCGTGACCTTTGTTCGTAACCCTTCACTTTTCATCATGGAAGGTGAAAACCCCTCAAATCATTGTCCCGCCAAGAGACCGTACTCTTGGTGAATACTGATACCTAGCCACCTAGGCTATAGAACACCATTGAGCTTCCCGACTAAGCCCAAATTACGGCCTCACATCCGACACCTTCCGGTTGGTGCAAATGGATGTGCATTCCATGGACTTCGCTCCAAAGATCCAAATCAAGATATGAGGATTTCAAATTGTCGATTCCATCGACCTTGATGCTAATAATCGGAGACCACGATCTGCCTCTTCCATTCTCTCACGGGACCAAGCTAGTAATTGGCTTGAGCGACTTCCCCCGGCTCCATCTCAGTTGGGATGATCTCACCACTCGCTTCCTTGCTCAATTTTTCCCACCGGGAGAACCACAAAACTTAGGAATGACATCTGATGTTCCAACAACGTCAAGGTGAATCTCTACGGCATGGACTCGATTCAAGGACTTACTCCATAAAGTCCTCATCACGGCATTGATCTTTGGCTCCAAGTCCAAATCTTTATGATCATGTCAACTTCCCACTTAGCGATCCATTGACCAAGCGGCCGGTGGAAAACTTAGTGATCTCACCGCGAAGAATCATAGGGTATAATAGAGACCTTGCTCTCTATGACAACGAAAGTTGGAATGAACCCGTGAGTTGCCCAAACCGTTAAGGCAATCTCTTTACTCCAATTGACTCACAACCTTCCGACCGTAGGATGCTTGAACTTGAAGATCAAGTAAAATTCCTCATGAGCTCCTAGAAAATCCTAATTCTTCACATCAAGTGAATAAAATCACTCTACCTTGTGAATTATGAAGTGGTACCCATGACACTCGTGATTGCACAAGACTCCCGAACAAGCTTTTATGACCACGCCTCCACGCTGCATCGACGGAGCGGGAGAGAAGTGGCACACTTCAAGCCCGAACAAAACAACTTAGGAAACTCTTACAACCCCTCATGGAGAAATCACCCTAACCTTAAGTGGAATCAATACTCAAGTACACCCCATGGCTCATCTATTCCACCTAATAGGTTCAATTCTCTAATCACCGGGAACCCCACAAATCTTGAGGCAATTGCATCTAGATTCATGTCATCTCAAGAGATTCGATTGACTAAGCTTGAAGCCGATTTTAAGCGAAAGCAAGGCGAGATGACAAACAAGCTTGATGCACTCTTAAAAGCCTTCAATGAACGAGAAGTTGGAGCACTTCCAAGTGATACCATAAAGAACCCAAAAGTAAATTCGATTAGGCCAATTCATGTTCTTGTTCACCTGGGAGAGTACTCATCCATGTCCTCACACCCAACGGTTCACTCGGTAAATGCTATCAACAAGGGTTCTAAGTAATCCAAATTTAGGTACCAAGGCCCTGCACCATTGATAGAACCTACTCTTGAGAAATCCGTCAACCTAGAACCCAAACCCAATCTAGAGGAGGAGTACAAGGAACTCCATCAAGAAAAACCGGTTCTTGAAGTCTTAGCTCATGCACCTTATTATAATGCTTTGAAAGAAAAATATGAGTTAGAACTTAAACTTGGAAAACATGGGTCCGCCTTTGTGAGAAATAATCTACCTAAAAAGTTAGACGATCCAGGACTATTTACTCTTCCATGTAGGCTTGGAACTTTCAAACCTCTCGATGCTCTAGCCGACTTAGGATCATGCATCAATCTTGTTCCATTGTCCCTCCATAGAAGCCTTAACCTAGGTAAAATAGAACCAACGGAAACCATTTTAGGTCTAGCAGATGGTAGTGTTTCATATCCAATAGGGATAATAAAAGACATGGTAGTACACGAGGAGAGTTAACTCTTTCCGCCGATTTCATGTGCTTGACATGAATAAGGACCCGACATGCCCATTACTTGTAGGAAGAGGATTCTTAGCTACCGCTAGTGCCATCATTGATTGTAAGATGTCCAAAATAGTGGTAGGAGAAGGTAGTGCTAGGTCATTTACGATGTCAAAAGGCATACATACTACAAGAGGAGGAAATTCCACATGAGATTAGGATGGATAGAATACCTTCTAGATATGGACCTTGGATTGATAAAACCTCATAGGCCCCAACCACCTTTCTATCTAGATGATGCCTTTGCTAGCAAAGCAACTTTCCATGAAAAAGAGATGGCTAGAGACATGGAAGTAAACCCGCTCAAGACGCTTTAGTATTTAGGAAGATGACCGAGTTCTTAGGAAGTTCTCCGTCAACCTCAAGTATGAATAGTGGAAAATTGAGAAGCCTAAACATAAGTGGGATTGGAGTAGACCGCCTAGTAATGGAAATGGAGAATGGCACATTAGGATAACAATTTATGATCCCGATGGAGAAAAGTTTGAAAAGGCGATCGAACCGAACGTACTACTAGGAACCTAAATGATAAGTTTGATCCTTATGACATTGTTAAGGACAAGCTCACTTATATCGGCACGTAGGGACACGACTACAGTCTAGCTACAAGACTCTTAAATAAAGAAAAGCGCTTAGTGGAGGCAACCCATGCTTAATTGTTTGCTTGTTTGTGTCATATATCTTTTATTGATTGTTTATTCTCATGTTTAAATTTGTAAAATGCTTTATTTTGTTTTTAACCTCGCCTTAATTGCATATAAAGGTATTTTACATAAAGGATAAGTGTAGGAGGATTACACACGCGTTTCATAAGAAACGTGAACATGAGAATAACAATTCATTAAAAGATATATTTGTGTGTTTGTTCGAGTCAAATGCTTGTATCGAAAGTTATAATGAATGTTTTGCGTAAGTTTTTCCATTCTAAAGATGTAAATTTTCCGTAATTTTTCCGTAAAATCGCACCGCTTTTTGTCGGGATAACTGACGCGTCAGATTGAAAACCGACGTCGTGAAGGAGTAAAACATCGATTACTTTTTCTCGCTTTCGAGCTTCTTATAAATTTTGGAATTTTCCGTGTCTTAATTTTCTTAGAAATTTTATCCATTCCACAAGCATTATATCCTAGTTTAAATCGAGTCTTATATATTATTATCGCCGATTTTACGTGAAGGTTTCGCTTTTTTTCTTCAAGTGCGTGTTTTGTTTCTCAAGAAGATACACAAAGTTGGAAGGAGCTTTTCACGCATACATTCTTCTTGAAAAGGATTTAACCACTACTTCACACACGGATCCTACCGAGCTAATCGTGGAGTACTAGTTTTTTCGCTTTTGATTACCTTCCATTATCATAACTTTGATATTTTCGGGGAACATCGGGGACAATGTTCGGTTTAAGTGTAGGGAGGAAAATAAACGGAACTTTGAAACTATGCTTATCCTTGATTATTTGCTTTGTCTAATTGCATTTGCGTAATAAACCATGAGAAAATGTCGGTTAGGGTAATTTTGGCACCAAATTTAAAATTTTCATGACATATAGGAGTGGGCCATTAGTCTTAACAAAAGCGTCTCACGGATAGGAAGTTATATGACTAGCACAAAACCCTTTACCACTTAAATTCCACCAAAATGCGAGGATCGCCTTAGATTAGTAGGAATTAAAGCATTCATCTTCAATGCTTAGAGTGTGAACCGGTAGTATATTAGATTCTAGAACTTGTTTTGTGATGCATTCCGAGATCGCTAGTAAGACTACACTGTGTAGTTAGGAATAACTAAATGATAAGAGGCATTAGATAACCCTTGTTTGACACCGTAATATAATTACTTCTTCCACATCGGTTAAGTAATTCCCCACACCTTTGCGTTGTACTCATCTTTAGTACACGATACCCCTAGTTAACCCCTCGAGCCTATCCTTTCATGTTCTCGTGATGTTTTTTTCCGAATATCAATGAAGAACATTGTTTACACCCCACCCACAAATGTACACCCAAATCGCCTTAGCCTCACCTTGTATGCACTCACTTTTAGTGCATTATTGTTATCACCCTAAACCCTTAGTTCAATTATCTAATTACTTGCATGAGTTGCTAAGTTGAGTCATATCTTTTGTACACGCTTTGGGACGATTGGGACTCATGGGAAAATTAAAGTTTTAAATGACTAAAAGGGAACGCCAATTCCTTATTTATGTAATAACGCACTCCAAGTGTTTTGATCTTTTCAAATCGGGTCATATTTGAGTAATAAAACTCAAGTGTAGGGATGTGCTATAAACCCTATCATTTGATGTTACCGCAGGAGAGGAAGTGTATGAAAAAAAGTGTATGAAAAAAAAAAAAAAAAAAAAAACATACGGCTACCATCCCGCATCTATCATTAAATTTTTGTTTGTTTATTTCAGTTATCTAGAGTTTAGAGTGTTGAGTCTTGGCTTAGCAACGCCATTCTTCAGATGCATTTAACATAGAGATTTTTGACTTCACACCACTAAATAGCCTATCCCACCAAACTCTTTGTTTCCTACCCTAAGCCTAACGTTACAACCCTTTAAAGACCTCTTTGATAGTCTTTTCTAGGTGCTTACGCCTAAAGCAATGGAGGTTTGATCTATTCTCGCCTATGGTAATCTATGTACTAGGACCGTTAATGAGTGTTTATCTTCCATTTCCAATTCGTTATATTTCATATACACCCGAGAGATGCGAGTATCCAAACACCCCATGTGAGGTGCTAGTATGTAATTTCCGTGCTTGTTATGACTTTTATGGGCTTATATGTGTTGTGGATCTGTTTTAAACCAATGCTTCATGACCCTTAACTTATAAATTAATTCTAAAGCACATTTGCTGAGGACAAGCAAATACCAAGTGTAGGGATATTTGATAAGGTTTTAAATGTATCTTTTGAGGGTCGTTTAAGCCCTTATTTGATCACTTTGTATCCGTTATTGCTTAATATCGCTCCTTTTCACTTTTTAGGTCTCTTGAAGGCAAACTGTAATGGTACTTATATGGACGAAAAGGCGAGGATATATGAAGAAAATGGCCAAAGTCAAGAATCGAGACACTCAGTCGCTAAATTACAAGGGACGGCGTCATCGCTTATTCTGCGACGCCGCCGGAGGATTTTGTGACGATACGTGGCCAAAAACCCTATTTTCAAGTGACGACGCTGCTTTAAAAGAGTATGCCGTCGCTACTCGACGGCCTAGATTCAATCCAGCACGCGCCGGTTAAAGAGGACGGCACACAAGCATAAGGTGACGCCGCCGCAAGATTAACTCGCCAAGACGAACCCTAATGACGGTGACATGACGCGCCACAAATCATAAGGTGACGCCGCACATGTAATCTTATATATAGAATCCGAATTTTTCAGCTTAGAGAGTAGTCTTTTGGGTAAACTTTTGAGTAAACCTAAACCGAACCAAGTTCGATTTTAGGGTTTTAAACCCTATCTTACACCAAGATAAGTTGTTTACTTCATTAATTTAATTATGTCTTCAATTATTTGTGTATGCTTGCATGTTCTCCATGTCCCGCTAATTTACTTGTGTGTTTGCTAGTGAATATGAAACTTAATTATTGAATATTGATTGGTTGTTTCTTATCTTAGTTGATTAATGATCTAGTAATGCGATAGGTCATTCGCTGTGTACTTAATGCTTGATTAATCTTTGTGAACCTTAGGTTATAGAACCTTGAGTTGTTGTAAGCTAAACTATCCAAAGAGGCCTTAGAGTTAGAGTTTATCATCCTTGTGGGTTTTGTAGACGAGACCCTTTGGTAACTTCAAAGAGTAGGAGAAACGACACCCTACAACTTTAGACACACAACGCAACTAGGAATAAGGACGCGACAATTCAACCACCATAGAAGATAATTAAGGAGTAGTAAAACCTAAGTAAACACATCTTTAAACTATCATACGAGCACACAATAATTAGACATAGACTACCACCACCTTAGTTTAGATAATTAGATAATAGTAGAGTAATCGGAGAAATACCAACCCCAAATCCAAACCCCGAGATTCGTGACTTTTCCTTTCTAAAAACAAAAAGAAAAAAATAATCTTCCTCAACCCCAACCTTAGCGTAGTAACTCTCACTAGCATTCCTATTCCCCAGAGAACGATATCAATTCCGTGGCTTACCCTAATACTACACTACAACGATTAGGTTCACCGCCTAGGGTGTTGAAAACTTGCTCGATTTAAAAGGAAGTTCCTTTGACCCCGAACGCTACCGTAAGCGCGTCAAGAAGGCGACGTTGTGTAGGTTTGGTTCACCTTGAGTGAAAGAACCCGGTGGTTAACCTAGCACCGGAAAAGGGTAGGCGACGCCAGAAGGCTTCTTCGCCATAAGGAGATTGGTGTAGTGTTTACGAACTCGGAGTAGGTGACTTGGGAGTGGAGTAGGGCAAGGAAGGTGTCCTTGTACCGAACCACTATAAATACCGCTTTGTGGTTTTGTGTTTACCTTATCTTTTCATTACTTACCTTTATATGCTTGTTTATCAACATCCAACACATACATCCAAATAGATTGACATAAGTCGATCTAAATAGATTAAAAGGAAGTTTTAATTGGCAAAACTATTCAACCCCCCCTTCTAGTTTTCCACCGTTTGTTTAAATATAAAACGCGTCTCTATTTTAACTAGTTGGTAATACATAACGGGATTTATAGGTTGAAAGGATTTCTCTTTATGATTTATTCTAAATGGTAATACATAAACATGTTTGGCTTTTTGTGATTGACAACCACAAATTTAACTTATTAAAACGGATTTGTAATTATTTTCATGAGTATAGATCGAAAGGTCTCGTAAGAACGAATCTGGTAAATCATGTTGTCAAACAAATGAATCTTTAAGGCTTGTTTTTATAAACATTCATAGATCGAAAGGGTTTGTTCATCTAAACCATTATACATGCGTTTTCATGATATAAGCAATTGAATTGGAAAACGATGCACTTGATTTTCAGGTTTACTAATTATAGTTTTGCTTTAGACATATCCACACTCTCGAATTATAGGATCTCTTTCCGCAAGTACTTTAATAGTATTGCTTATTTGATTATTCGATTTGGTTGTAGGTATTTAGGATAGTGACAATCAAATTTTCTTGTTTATGTTGCTTTAATCACAATTATATCAGTATACTTAGGACGACCTCTATTTACCACTAACCCATGCTACAAACGAACGGGTCATACTTTCCCGTATGCGTTGTTAAAAAGGATAGGTAAAAACAAGATTATAAATTTAAAACTTGCGTAGACAAAACAACACATCAAAACACATCAAGTTTTTTACTTGAAGGTGTTACTTGCTTGTTTTGATGTGTTGTTTTGTCTATGCAAGTTTTAAATCCTTCACGACCATCTCACTTTTCACTTCCAACCATCTCACACCATTTCACTTTTCAACACATTTTTTTATTTATTAAAATACCTCACTATATATTTCTCACACACTCACAAACTAAAAAATAAATAAATAAAATATCCACTAGCACAATGCCCCAAAAGTGAGGACTTCACCTTCCGTTGCACCTCTTCCTCCTTGCCATCGCCTCACGCCCAACCTCCCAACCATGGTTCCCGCGAGACTACAGCTTGCCATTGGCTCACTCCCATGCATTGGGGGTAGCCTTAGGATCAGATAATAACTAGATACTGTTTGGATTTTCTTTTGCTCTAGCAACACGTAATAAATTTTCTTGAAGGGTGTTGGACTGTTTGCGATTGCTTTGGTAAATATGCAAGTATCAACCTGTTTATTACTCGAAAGTAAGCAAATGAAAGTGTTTATAGAAACACTAAAAATTGATTATCTGCTTAAAACTGTAAAAGTAACCACATAAATAAGCAATCCAAGGCAGCATGTTACAAGAGCTAAAATGATAACAATCACCATGAATTAGTGACGGTTACAACGACGGTTACAGTAACCACAGAAGCAACAAACCATCTCCGGTGGTTGGTAAATGAGTGACACGACGGCGGTTACAACGACGGTTATAACAACCATCGCCGCAACAAAACCATCTCCGATGACCGAAAAATGAGTGATACGACGTCACTAATGGTAACAACAAAAAATAAATTATTAGAAGAGTTTTGGTTCCTATTGGATTTGGAAAGGTTTGGATCTATGAAGATGAATTAGTTGGCGTATGTTTGTGTGAGAGAGAGAGAGAGAGAGAGAGAGAGAGAGAGAGGGTGTTAGATGGACATATTTCTAACATATGCAAAAGATAACAACTTTCGTTTGTAATAAGAGTATATTTTCGACCATGTTTCTAACATGTGCAAAAGTTAAAAAGTATGTTTTTAATTTGAGAAGTGATACATGAGCCTAAACTTAGACCTAAAATCACTTGGCATCATCCTGATGGGTTGTAAAATAAGTGGGTACATGTCTGCAACCATAAGGATGCTAACATTTGATTTTAGGTTTAAGTTTAGACGTAAGTTTAGATCCATGTATGATTTCCCTTTTAATTTACATACATAACCCGATTCTTTATGAGAAAAATTACAACATAAATGTATAGTTGCTATCATATGATATTTTGTCTCAAAGTTAACACTTTTTGTGGTCAATGATCCTTATTAAATACTTATAACGTCAGCCTATTGCGTTATTGGAGCAAAAATCCAATTTTAGTACGACTAAATATTGGTGGTCAAGAGTTTCTGGAAGTTGACTCCTATAATGGCCATAAATCAAACCTTACGATCGGCTCTCATAATAAAACTAGACGAAAAAATGTCATATATGTTGGAAAATAGTTTTGCAAAGTGACTTTTGCAAAATTTTCGACACTATTTAATATATGATATGTTATATATATTTATATTTTTGGTAGCTTATTCTTCTTTGACGAGAGTCAGAACCAGCTAAAGCGTGTCCAAAATAGAGTTGAAACGACGAGATATCGGTATACTCAAAGTGAGGCGTAAACGCGAAAATTTGGGAAATTAACACATCCCACATCGCCTAGAAAAGGAGTGGAGTGTGTTTATAGAAATCTTGATATGAACCTTCAAATTGCTTTGTTGGTTTTACTCCAACACCCACGTGGCGCAGGGGTGTCAGATTTCTGCCAAAATGGGTTCGAACCTTCGAACTTATGTGAGCCTGCGACCTGCGGACACGAATGCAGCTCAAACTTCGCCACGCGTATCTTTCTTCAAATTGTTCCATGTTTAAGTAAAGTTCCAGATTTTGTCCATTTATTTTTAGATCTTTTTGCTGCGGAATTCGTTTCCATGTTTAAGTAAAAATCAAGATTTTGTCCATTTATTTTTAGAACAGATTTTAACTTTGTGAACAAGTTATATACAATCTGTTTAAATAAATGAAAGATATTATATCTGTTTTAGAATGAAAACAGATTTGCAAATATCGTGTATATTTAACAGTGATTCAATCTTGGTGAACAAGATAGGTTTTCACTATAAATATAACCTTCTCTCATTCGGTTTTAGACACAAGAAAAACGCAACTCGTGCGATTAATTCCGGCATTCTCTTCGATCGTAAACACGCGAACTTCAAAGTGATCTTTCGAGGCAAGTAAGTCAAGTCCGGTTTGACAACGACTTTGGACGTTAGTTTTTACTGGAAGCAGCATGAATCTGTTTTAAGGAATCGTGTTTACGAGCCTCGTTCATAACTTTTCTTGTTTATTTATTTATCAATTTAGAGTCGTCTTCGCTTCTACCCTTCTACATCGTATTTAATTTTTTGTCTTTTACTTTCTGTTATTATTAATTGTAATCTGATTTCGTTATTAATAAAAGTGTGCACCGTTTCCCACAATATATCGTCATTGGACAAATAGCATGATTACGAAATCATATAAATGATAAAATAACTTATAAAAATTCATCATTTTTACCGAATGTTTGATTATTCATACCCTCCTAAGTTATACTTGTATCCCTACTTTATGAATAGATTTACTTTCTCGTTTGTGTGTGAAAAAAAAATATTAAGAAAAAAAAAATTAACAAAATCTATCATTTTTTTTTTGTATAAAATACTGATCATACATATATTGGATTACAATAAGATGACAGACAAACGAGCAACAAAGTGCGCTGCAACTCTTTTTTTTATTGCAAAACAAATCCTACTAAATATGAAGTTTTGTGTCTTGGAGGTCAAAAATTACTTTGCACAACCAGTTGAACCCTAGTAAAAAACTCCCCTACTTCCGGAGCTAGAAAACCAAATGTATCAAAAGCAAAAGAGATAAGCACGTGTTGATTTTCTAAAAAAGCCTTCTCGTGTTTAGCAACTTTGCTTGATTTCACTTTCAACGCAGCTTGTCCCGCAACAAACCCATTCTTGGTCACTTTTACTTTTTTGTTATTTTGTAATCTTCAGGGTATGGTACCTTATAGCTTCACAGGCTGTTGGGCGTAATCGTAAGAAACACTTTTCATTTCATCCCTGTAGTGCCGCTTCTTGCTCTAAAAATTAGGAAAGACTTGTCGGAAATTGTTCCGTGCTGCTCACCACTCCTCGAGGCCAAGGACGGGGAGCCCAACAAGAGGGGACACTCCAGTAAGATCCGCACAAGCGTGTTTTCCCCCGGCCCACCCAAACACAAGTATATCAGCCGGCCGTAAAGTAGACCGCCCTTCAAACGGATCCGTCAGAAAGTTTGCAGGAGCCTCCGATCCTTTTTAGAAGAAATTCCTGCTCGTTTAAGAACATCATACAGAACATCCCTAACCAAATCATGCATATATTTGAACCCATGTAACTTGAAATGGACCGCATGATCACCAAAAGAATTCAAACAAACCTTGCGATAGACTGGGCAAGGCTCATCAACTGAAAACATAGGATCATTAGCCGGTACTTAAGGATAGTCCGGTACTCTAGAGCCGATATATGTTGGCCTGGATGATTCAATGGGGATAATCGTCAACAAATTATGAGCATGAGGAGCTCGAAGACATTCAAACATCGCTTTTTGGTGAGGGGATAAATCAAACTTCAGTCCCAAACTCTGGATGATTCCACTAAATATGCCACACGCCAAACATTCAGGGCTTTAAGGAGGGGGGGGGGGGGGGGTCCTTGTTAAAGAATCCACTAAGATCGAAATCAGGAAGGAACATGTGCAAGCGATCTATGTGCAACCATGAGTGTCGATTGACTATTCACTAAAGACGAGTCTCAAACAATATTCAGTTGTTTCTTAAGAACCGGAGGAGTTGAGATTAAAAACAAGCATGCTTTGATAATGATTTGACTTATTTATTACATAAAAATCACAATAAAGTACGAAAAATTAATAAAAATTTATTAACGTTATATTAAAGGGGTAATAGTAACCACAAAATGATATGTATACTGATAAATTCATATTACGATTACATATGCTTTAATTTTATTGCTTTTATCGCATGCATGAACTAGAACATGAACCAAGAAATAAAAAGAAAACTAATTATAATATCATATAACACTTGTGAAAGCATCAAACTATATTAATCTTCAACTATTCTAGAGATATATGATAAATTCATTTATGAAAAGGGAATAGACAAAATTACCCGCAATTTTGGTCCGCTGCTATGTCACTATATATACCCACTCTTATGATAAACAAATGTCTCACACATTTTGCTTATTGTTGACCACGTAAAAGTCAAAAATGAGAACAACACGTTCAGAAAACCAACTCTTGTGTATTGTTTGTGTTTTTGCTTTGTTCTACATCTCCAATGGAAGAACATTATTGCAAAGCACAAATATTCAAATGATCAAATCTGTTAATCTCGGAGGTTGGCTCATAACCGAAGGATGGATGAAACCTTCGCTCTTTGATAACATCCCAAACAAAGATTTCTTGGTTCGTTTTCATTTCACGTCTATTATACTTATAGTACAAGAAACGAATGTTCTTGTTATAATTAGTGGATGACTACCAAGTTAATTAATGCAAACTATTAATTTTATGTCACTTCTTGTTACAAGGATGGAGCTCAGCTTGGCTCAAATCCGTTACGATTGGTAAATACCTTGCTGCTGAGCTCGGTGGAGGTACAATCATTGTCGCAAACCGTACATCTGCTTCAGGCTGGGAAACATTTCGGTAAATTTAATTCAATGGTGAAAACTGTCATGCCTTAGTGACTAGTAAAGTTGTCACTAAAGAAATGACATACACATTTATGTTGTGAGAATAGTTTTTCTTTTCATTATAAAGTAGTTGACATGATTTGATTTTTTTTGTGCAGTTGTGGAGGATTAATGAGACTAGTTTTAACATAAGGGTGTTTAACAAACAATTTCTAGGACTTGACTCAACGGGGATTAATTTAGTCGCTACTTCGACTGATTCTGAAAAATCAGGTATTTTTGAGATTATTAGAAAATCGGATGATCCTAGTCGTGTTAGGATTAAAGCACCGAACGGGTTGTTCTTGCAGGTTATTTCTCACTCAACATGTATTTATTAATGCATTTAGGTCTCACCCATGATACTTGCAAGAAAAAAATAAAAATTAAAAAAATAATAAAAAATAAAAAAAAGTCTACTGATTCTTGTTTTGGTGTCTTTTTGTATGGAAAATAGGCAAAAACCGAAAATCTTGTTACTGCCGATTCCAAGGAGACGGGCAATGGGAAACGATGATCCTTCGGTTTTGAAATGTCGATTGCCCAAAGGTTTCAAGGAGAGTTCCAAGTGACTAATGGTCACGGTCCTTTGAAAGCACCACAAATTATGAAAGTAAGATTTTATTTAGTTGCACTGCTTTATTTTTCTGTTACTACTATTCTTGCCATTGTTAGTTCATTATTATTGGGTCACAAGTCACCAATCTGTTAATCGGTGTATTGATTGTGAATTGATTTTGATTGATTGACTACCACCAATACAATGTACAATTATATAAGGTTACATAGAATCGTCTAGAATCGGGCTTGAGCCCGTTACACATACACAAGACATAATACGGGCTAACACTCACCCGCAGTCGGAGCGAGTGGGCACCGGACACTCGTGAGTGCGAAATTTCTCAAACAAAGCGGATGTCAATCCATACCATAGAATCCGTTTAAGAGCCAGAAATGAGGCTCGAGGATCATGCATATGAAGGCAAACACGTTGAGCGGCGTAAGATATATCGGGCTAGTAAAGGTGAGATCTTGAAGAGAACCGCAAGACTCCGATATAAAGTAGGATCGAATCGGATCACCATCATCCCAGTTTAGACTCGGTGTCAACGGAGTCCGATTGGGATTACAATTAACCATATGTGCTTTCTCCAAAACCTCAATAACATATTTCTTTTGAGATAAAACAACCACGAAGAATCACGCAATGAGATACCCGAAAATAATTAAGTGGACCCAGATGCATAGCAAACTCACGATGTAAGGATCCAATAATCTGCTGCAACAAACTCTTAGAAGAAGCTGTGAGAACAATATCATCAACATACAATAACAGGTAAGCAGTATCCATCCCCTGTCTGTATATAAATAATGATGAGTCACAACGACTATGAGAAAACCCAACCCGAGTGATATAAGATGCAAATCGCTGAAACCAAGCTCTAGGGGCCTGCCTGAGCCCATACAGAGATCGTTGCAATAAACATACATAGTCAGGATGCACAGAGTCCCGAAACCCCGGAGGCTGATGCATATAAACGGTCTCAGATAAATCACCATGTAAGAAAGCATTCTTGACATCAAGCTGATGAATCGGCCAACGTCGAGAAGTAGCTAAACTCAGAACAGTCCGAATAGTACCCGATTTAACCACCGGACTAAAGGTCTCATCCACATCAACCCCCTCTAATTGATTACTACCATTCGCCACTAGACGAGCCTTGTAGCGACTAAGAGTCCCATCAGCCAAATACTTGTGGCAAAAAGCCACATACAACGAATAATGTTGGTGTTCGTGGGTCGGGGCACAAGAGTCCAAGTTCCGTTCTTAATAAGTGAAGTGTATTCATCACGCTTAGCATTTTGCCAATTTGGAACATTAAACGCACCACTATAAGATTTTGGTAATGGTGAAACCGAAGACACATGCATGTTGAGACGCTCCGTAGGACGATTAGTCCCGACACGATATCGTGTGACCATGGGATGAACTGAGACAGGGTTTGGGTTGTGAGGAGGATCTGGGATAATGTGTTGGTGTTGGTTCGCCGGCGGTGATGGAATTGGTGTATGTTGTTGGGCGGCGGGTGGTGATGGGGATGGTGATGGCTCATGGGCTGCGTCAAGTTGGGTTGGATTGGGACTGGTGGGAATTGGTGTTGTTGGCTCGTTTGTGGATTGAGGCACAGTAGGTTGCGCAACGGGGGCGGATGGAATGAATGGAGGATTAATATCGGGTGAGTCATCTAAGA
The DNA here is from genome assembly GCA_022545495.1 of Chrysanthemum lavandulifolium. Taxonomy (NCBI): domain Eukaryota; kingdom Viridiplantae; phylum Streptophyta; class Magnoliopsida; order Asterales; family Asteraceae; genus Chrysanthemum; species Chrysanthemum lavandulifolium. Next base: position 8,335,338 of record CM040244.1, on the reverse strand, counting down.
AATTGTATTTGGGTGCCGATATTGGTTTAGAATTGCCATATGGAAAAACAGTTTCATCAAAGGTTACATGGCGAGAAATGATGATTTTATTGGTGTTTAATTCGAGGCAACGATACCCACGATGATTTGAAGCTTGACCCAAATAGATGCAAGGTGTGGCGCGTGGTTCAAGTTTGTGATTAGGATATAAGTGGGGGTAACATAAGTAGCCAAATGTGCGTATAAGGCTATAATCCGGGTTTTGGCCAAACAGTCGGGTATAAGGGATTTCGTTGGCAATAGCAGTTGAGGGCAAGATATTGAGTAAGTGAACAGCCATATTAAGGGCTTCAACCCAAAATGTTTGTGGAAAGTTGGCTTGAAAAAGCAAGGTCCGAATGAGATTATTGATGGTGCGAACCATCCGTTCGGACTTGCCATTTTGTTGTGATGTTTTAGGGCATGAAAAGCGAAACTGAATGCCATTGTCGGCAAAAAGTGTATGTAGGTTACGGTTGTCAAATTCACCGCTATGATCACACTGAAACGATCGGATTTCACACTTAAATTGAGTGTGAACATAATTACGCAATATTAAAAATTTAGACAAAACATCGGATTTGTTAATTAAAGGATAAACCCAAACAAAATGCGAACAATGATCCAAGAATAATACATAATACTTGAAACCCGAAAGACTCGGAATTGGTGAAGTCCATACATCCGAGTGAATGATGTCAAAACAAGCATTAACGATAGTATTGGAACTGGAAAATGGAAGTCTAACGTGTTTGCCAAGCTGGCAGGCATGACAAAGCACGGGAGACTTCTCTTTATTACATGAAATAAAATTATTTGAAACTAGACAACGTAACACTTCGCTTCCTGGATGTCCAAGACGCTGATGCCACGTATGTTGACTGACTAGGAGATCTTGAGGAATGGGCGACGGAGTTGTGACTGGATAAAGGTCCCCCGTGCTATCACATCGGAGAAGCACGCGACGTGTCATGAAATCTTTAACCGAAAATCCAAAAGGATCGAATTCAACAGTGCAGTTATTTTCACAAACAAACTGACGAACGGATATTAAATTTTTGACAATATGAGGGGTAATAAGGACATTATTTTGGTGAAGGGGTCGAAAGGGAGTTGGCAAAAAGCTATGACCCGTATTGGTAACAGACGGATACATGCAAGTATTAAAAACATTACTAAGACTATTAATTGAAGCATTAAGATGTGAGCTCGCACCTGTGTCCATGTTCCATGCACCAGTTGTGGGATCGTGAAGCGTCTCGGCGGTGAAAGCATGAAGAAATGCGGTTTCCTTTCCCGCCATGGCCGTAGGTCCCAAAGAATCCGGCGTTAGATGGTGTCGACCGGGTTGGGCTGTTGGGTAGAGTGTGCAACTAGATATCCGAAGAGGCGAGCAAATGTAGCAAGGCTTGGTGCGGGGTGAATGTGTTAATGGGTTGAATAACCAAAACCAGGGGAGGGTAACGACTAATTGGGCGATATAGTGGATTGGGTTGGGGTAATACATTGGGCTAGGTGAAATATGCGATTTGTCCAGATCTACTGTGGTCTTTTATTCTTATTATCAACCAAAAGAGAATAAGATTCCCAACAAAATAAGAATAAGATATTTGTTATGGTATTTTGTGCCTTCTTTGAATGCTACGTGCCACCAAGGTCCACAAAAGAGAATGAATTAAATTATTCTTTGTTCTCTTCTTTCTTTTTCTTGTCCAACCAAAACAGCCACCAAAAGTTGGACCACAATTGAATTAATTATCCCTTCTCTACCGAATGAATAATCACAACAACTAATATGGACGAGGAAAAAAAAACAGGAGCACACAATTTTTATTATTATTTTTTTTGTCAAACTAAACCAATCCGTGACCAAATCACGAATAACACAAACAATGGAATCGTGAACCTTAAGCACGACTCACCAACAAAACACGATCTCTTATTCGGAGAACAAGGATACCAGATTAATGCGTGTGGATTAATGACCATGCACAATCTACAACACGCAACAAAGATTAAACAGGACGATCAATGACGTTTTAGGGTTTTTAGAGAGTGGTGATTTTGGGGTGTAGGTTAGGAAGGGACGATATGGCACGATACCATGTTAATCGATTGTATTGATTGTGAATTGATTTTGATTGATTGACTGCCACCAATACAATGTACAATTATATAAGGTTACATAGAATCGTCTAGAATCGGGCTTGAGCCCGTTACACATATACAAGACATAATACGAACTAACACAATCATGATACATAATCAACAACATATAGGTATATAGCAATAAATAATAATAAATTAAGTGGTCATCAATTCCTGCTCCACACTCAAATTATCATACAAGTCAATATTATTTTAATAAATTTGAAGGGTCAAAGCCTCGTAGGTATAGATGGAAGGAAAAAAAACTCAAACCCAACGGGGAAACCCGTATTTTTGGGGCGGATCGGGGCATGCACATTAGGCAGGCGGGTTTGGTCATTAACATTGATTTTATCTTGTTCGGGAGAGGATGGGAAGAACATCCCCACCCGCCGCTCGAAACATACATGTACATATAAATATAGCGAAAATTCTTGTCTTCCCAGTATTCGTTGGGTTGTGTCTGCAGCACCGATTTTCCTCATTCTTAAAATACCCATCAATGTCGGTATTAATTTACACTATATACGAGATTGAGGTGTATGCCAAGAATGAGTTTGGTAATTAATTCATAGACAATGTCGGTAACAAAACAAGCACATACACGACATTGTTTTTAATATTCCACACGCCTCCCAAGACCAATATAATGTATACATTTTAACTACATACACGAGATATGATAGAATCTTAAAAGTACTATGTAAATGTCGGGTATAATGAAGAAAAATGCACGACATGTATTAAAAATCAAGGAGAAACTTCAAAGCTACTTTGTGGATAAGTATTTAAGAACTACTGTATTATTATGCTTATGATGGGTATGGGAATCATGAGGGGAGCATACCAATTTGTACTTTGCATATAAAACAAAGTGGAACCTATTTTAGGCATTTTTGTAGTTCCATATATTAGATTAAGTAACTTTATATAGTTTATTTGTGTAATACAAATTAAAGATTGTTTAAGACCTACTCTACTCCTAATTAGTTGTATGTTTAGCTCTAGAGTTAATTAAATACTTGAATATAAACGATCACAATCAACTTGGTCATAGTTTGTAAGTTAAGGCATGTTTGAGCTTAGCAAAATAAGTTGTGTATCATTTGGATGAAAATAAGTTGTGTATCATTTAATACATGTCGTGTATTTTTCTTCACTATACCCGACATTAACATAGTACTTTTAAGATTTCTCATATCTCGTGTATGTAGTTAAAATGTATACACTATATTGGTCTTGGGGGCGTGGGAATATTAAAAAACAATGTCGCAGTATGTCTTCAGATTTTGTTATCCGACATCGTCTCACTTAATTAATTACCAAACTCATTCTTGCCATACACCTCAATCTCGTATATAGTGTAAATTAACACCGACATTGATGGGTATTTTGAGAATGAGGAAAAATTGGTGCTGACATGCCCAATCTAATATGGGTAGACAAGAATTTTCGCATAAATATATTATATTCATATATTATTACGTTAATATTTATATAATAAAACATTATTCTAATTTTTGTAGTTTTATATCCTTACAAGATCATGATGTGTAAGAAAACTTCTTTTGTATCATATTTCTAAAAGAAGTTTTGATTATCCCGGATGGTTTATCATTTAATTTGTCGAAAACTTATTAAGGCTAGTACTTAATATATTGTTAGTCCGTTTTGATTTTTCAGCTATTACATATAATCATATTATTAAAATATGGTGTAAAAATAATAATAAACGGGAACAACATATATTTGTAAAGCATCGCGCCAAAAATGCGGTCGATAAGAATCCTAACGCGGATCGGAAGGGTTTGGGGAGATCTCGCCTTAACGAGACGCGATAAGATCCCAATGGAGATGGTCGTCCGCCTCAAACCCACCCCATTCGCCATTCCTTTATGTATTGACTATTCAAAAGGTTCCTAAATGGCTAAATGTGATACTTTTTATCTTTTTTTTTCTTTTTGAAATACTTTGTAACTTACTAGTTGCATAGTCCACTAAGAATGTGCTAATAATTTTGGATGTTGTTTTGTGGTATGCTCTTATGTTTTCCAGGACCACTGGGAAACATTCATAGTGGAAAAAGATTTTGAGTTTATCGCAACAAGTGGATTAAATGCTGTGAGAATTCCGGTAGGGTGGTGGACCGCTAGTGACCCAACTCCGCCAAAGCCTTTTGTAGGAGGATCTTTGCAATACCTTGATAAGGCCTTCTTATGGGCAGAGTATGCATATGTTCCTCTTTATTAAGCATGTATTTCTTGACGGAAACAGTATGATAAGTAACATTTTTTTTACTATTTACGTGCTTAGGAAATATAATCTGAAGGTGATATTGGATTTACACGCGGCTCCAGGGTCTCAAAATGGTTTTGAGCATAGCGCAACTAGGGATGGTTTTATTGAATGGGGCCTAACAGATGAAAATATTCAAGAAACAGTTCGAGTCATTGAGTTCTTTACTGCTAGGTAAATTTTATATTAACCCTTATACTTGGCACAAAAGTAAGGAAACTGACACAGTGTTTTCCGGATCTTTATTTAAATATGCATTTTGTATAGGTACGCGACAAATCCAAGTTTATATGCAGTTCAGCTCATAAACGAGCCTCTTGCATCAGGGGTCCCTGTAAGTGTACTTAACAAGTATTACGATGCTGGCTATAAAGCTATAAGAAGGCATGCTCCCAATGCCTTTGTGATTCTAGCAACTCGACTTAGCGGTGATGCAAAGAGTTTTTCCTCTTGCCAAGGGAATGCAGAATGTCGTTCTTGATGTCCATTACTACAATCTCTTTTCTGATATTTTCAATGATATGACCGTTGAACAAAACATTAATTTCATCCAAACAAACCGCTCTAATGAACTACACGATATCACGACCTCAGATGGACCTCTAACTTTTGTTGGTACATATCTATACTCAAATGGCACATTCTAATTTTAATGAAACAATGTGCTAATATGTGATTTTGTAGGTGAATGGGTGGCCGAGTGGCAAGTAAGAGGAGCTAGTAAAGAGGACTATCAACGATTTTCAAAGGCTCAGTTAGATGTCTTTGGACGTGCAAGCTTCGGGTGGGCTTATTGGTCGCTAAAAAATGTGAATGACCATTGGAGTATGGAGTGGATGATCAAGAACGGTTATATTAACCTTTAGAAAAAAAATACTGTATACTTCTATTTGATTGAAACATACAAGCATACATAGTACCATAGGCTTATGCTCGAAAAGATCGACAGCTTCTACACTGTGTGCATTGAGTTAATCACAAATTAATGTATTCACTAACGAGTGAAAAAGTTCCATTAATAACATTTCAACAATAGCTTGATCATTTATGATTTATAAGTGGTTTCTTGAATCTTTTGTATATTTGGTAATTAAATAACAAATTGTAGTGCAGAAGGACCAGATAAATGAATCGTGATATATATGCAAGTTGGAAGGCAACTAGGCAAGTGTGAACTTTATAGTTGGTCATGGCCCATTTTGACAAATAAGTTATTGCACGCGAATTTGCTAGTCCTCTTTTAAGCTCCGATTGAAATCTTGATAGGTGATAGGCACTTATTTTTCCGCTTATTAATGCAGTGTTGAAAATCTACCTCCAATAGAAAAATCGTGAACATTGTCTTTCTGGTGAACAAGTCGGTAAAACAACCGATTAGTTAATTGGGCGGCCCGTTTTGAGTCTTCTTTCATTTTTCTTTTTAGTTTTGATGTATCTTTTACTGCTGAACTTACCTCGCTAGTAAGGTGTGATGTGTATGATCTTTAACTTTAATATTAATTCAAGTTTGTTTGCTGAAAAAAAAAAAAAAAAAAACAAGAAAAAACAAAACCGTTAGGGTAGAGGGTGTGTGATAACGCTCAATTTATATAGGTTTATACTTGCGATATCCGTGTGTTTATGTATGTTATTTAGTTATATTTGTGAACTTTTTGCGCTTAAAGGTATAAAAAGATGTGTCAGGTATGATCAAAACAAAGAAAGCAACGAAAAAGACAAAGAAATGATGATAAATCAAGAAGTTATGCATGAAGTTATTATTCCTAGTACCAAGAACCAAGTATAGGACATTTTAAAGCAAAGAAATAAGTCATGGTCCAAAGGAACAACACCCACAAGACAAATCGAAGACTTAAAAGGGTGCACGCATGAATTGCCACACGAGCCATTCCGTCAATCGCCCAAGCTTGGCGTGAGCCACAGGCCAGACACCAACCATCCTAGGAACGCGAGTCGTGGGCTAGCCACCAACCCAGCATTGTTGGAACCTTGTTAAGATCAAACATCCATCAAAACAAGATCATCCCATTGTTTTTTACTTTAACAGACATTGTAGTATAGTTTTTATTAAAGACAATTTAATTCTATGTAAAGTCCTAATGTCTGTAATTAGCATATGGGTTGGGCCATGCCCCAAACGACCCATATTGACAGTTATTTTAGTTGTTAGTTATTTGTCTGTTATATTGAAAGTTATACTCCAACCATTGTGTCTGTTGGCTTCATTGAACCAACACATAAGCACATGTTGGTAAAGTATAAATAAGTCAAAATTCTGTAACTCAAATTCATTCAATCAATTTATAAAAGTTAGTTACATTTAAAGTTCCCTCCATATCTATCCTATCTTATTTTGCATACACACTGCACATTTTTATCACGGCACTACAAATCACCAAACACAGAAACATGGCCTATCCTAATTCTAATCTTGATCAAAGTTGGTCAAGGCACAAACTTGCCTTGAACCAATCTAAGAGCGGTTGGAGGCACTCTCAGCTGAAAAGTTGCATTTACGAGACTTTTAATTCCTATCATTGATGATGGCCGATCATTTCCAGACCATTAATGCACTGGGACATTTTTCCTTGTTAATGACGTGTTAAGAAAGCTTAAATACAAAGGGATTATGCCTATCAATCATATGTGACTATTAGGGCACACGCGTAATGCGGTGGTGGGTATCTTGTGACTAAATTTTTTGACGAACAAATGTTATTTTGTTTTGAGTTGTTGGATTTCAAATTTATGTTAACTATCGTATGAGTGTTTGGATGAATTTTTTATCATTGAAAACCATGATTTTTGTATAAGTTTGTTTAAATATAAAACGCGTCTCTATTTTAACTAGTTGGTAATATATAACGGTATTTATAGGTTGAAAGGATTTCTCTTTATGATTTATTCTAAATGGTAATACATAAACATGTTTGGCTTTTTGTGATTGACAACCACAAATTTAACTTATTAAAACGGATTTGTAATTATTTAATCATGAGTATAGGTCGAAAGGTCTCGTAAGAACGAATCTGGTAAATCATGTTGTCAAACAAATGAATCTTTAAGGCTTGTTTTTTATAAACATTCATAGATCGAAAGGGTTTGTTCATCTAAACCATTATACATACGTTTTTCATGATATAAGCAATTGAATTGGAAAACTCATGCACTTGATTTTGTGCTTACTAATTATAGTTTTACCTAGACATATCCACACTCTAGTATGATAGGGATCTCTTTCCGTGCAAGTACTTTAATAGTATTGCTTATTTGATTATTCGATTTGGTTGTAGGGTATTTAGGATAGTGACAATCATATTTTCTTGTTTATGTTGCTTTAATCACAATTATATCAGTATACTTAGGACGACCTCTATTTACCACTAACCTATGCTACAAACGAACGGGTCATACTTTCCCGTATGCGTTGTTAATAAGGATAGGTAAAAACAAGATTATAAATTTAAAACTTGCATAGACAAAACAACCCGTCAAAACACATCAAGTTTTTACTGGAAGGTGTTACTTGCTTGTTTTGATGTGTTGTTTTGTCTATGCAAGTTTTAAATCCTTCACGACCATCTCACTTTTCACTTCAAACCATCACACCATTTCACTTTTCAGCACATTTTTTTATTTATTAAAATACCTCACTATATATTTCTCACACACTCACAAACTAAAAAAAAATAAATAAAATATCCACTAGCACAATGCCCCAAAAGTGAGGACTTCACCTTCCGTTGCACCTCTTCCTCCTTGCCATCGCCTCACGCCCAACCTCCAAACCATGGTTCCCGCGAGACTACTGTTTGCCATTGGCTCACTCCCATGCATTGGGGGTAGCCTTAGGATCAGACAATAACTAGATATTGTTTGGATTTTCTTTTGCTCTAACAACACATAATAAATTTTCTTGAAGGGTGTTGGACTGTTTGTGATTGCTTTGGTAAATATGCATGTATCAACTTGTTTATTTACTCGAAAGTAAGCAAATGAAAGTGTTTATAGAAACACTAAAAATTGATTATCTGCTTAAAACTGTAAAGGAAACCACATAAATAAGCAATCCAAGGCAGCATGTTACAAGAGCTAAAATGATAACAATACACCATAAATTGAGTGTATCCATGACACACACAATTTTTAACCTTGATATGTTTTTGGAGGTAGATTAATTAAAGCTATCAGGAACCAAACAATATGAATAAGGTTTGATCAAACACATTAGACATACCATGATGAAGTCGTATCCTATGAGTTATTAGAATTGTGAAACTATATCAGAATTCTATAGATAACGTAATTCTCTTTGGACCAAATACTTGTCAATTGGGTCGAGCTAAATTGCATATAAAGTATTTACGAACCAAGTGCATGCAATAATGTATATTCATTGAACAATACAAGAACCTTATGTTAACGTGTTCACAAGAAGACAAAACTGTTCAAGGATTATATGTTCATGTGTTAACAAGAAAACATAAATTTTCAATAATACATTATCAGTCTTTGAATAATTCAAAGCCTCATGTTTTTGTGTTAACGAGAAGACATAACACTTTAACTATATATACTTTATGTTATAAGTCATTGATTAATTTAAGGATTTTATAAATATGTCTTAACATGTAAGCATAATTATACTAACAAAAGTAATCATAAACGCAAACTATTGAGTTCTATAGTAATTTCAAGTTAATTTTATACTTTAGAATTATGATCATTATCATATAACCATAATTATGTTGACTAAACATGTAGTCAAATGTTGAAGTATCTTTACACTTTATTATGACATTTGAATGTAGTAGGGCAGCAAACATCTAGCGTGTTCAAGTCCTAGTAGAATCATTATTAGAATGTAGTAGGGCAATAAACATCTCATGTGTTTAAGTCCTAGTAGAATTCTTATTTACGTGTAGTAGCGCATTAAACATCTAACGTGTTTAAGTCCTAGTAGAATTATTAGTTTCCTTTACCTTGCGGTCAAGAGATACCAATACTATTGTGGTTCCTTGCACACACTTTGATTTTTCTCCCACTTGTGTAAGGTACAACATCATATTATGAAAACAAACAACATGTTATTGATTGTTAAAATGATATGATAATGTCATAGATATCATAAGTAGTTTTAGAACCATAACCTTTAATAAGAAATTGTGGATTATTATTCTATAGATAATGCTTCAGGAAGCGACATCAAGAAGGCAACGTGTTATCTTATAATATAAAATGCAATTTTCCTTTAAGCAATGGTTGTTCATATTCGGAGAGTAATGGATTATTTCAAAGCTAGTTTGAAATGATATGGGTGACTAACGTGAAATAAATCCGTAGCTCATTGAAATTGACAACATTACATGAATGATATTTCGAGAATAAAATGCAACCGCTCCCACTAGATTTGTCAACATTACAAGTGTTACATTTCCAGTAGAAAGCATATAGCAGTTTTATATACTTTCCTATTCTCTTCAATTGCCTACGATTAGCATGTACTTAGGTATTAAACAGAGTATATGAAGTTCTACTTATGTAGACAATGGACTAGCCATTCTTTCATTCAATTAAATTGAATCTTTTGCATGCAATTCCTCCTTTATCGTCTACATAGCCCCAAGGGTAATAAGCACTTTATGAATAGTAAGAGTCAAAGAAGATTACCTAGCAAATATGCTAGTAATTCCTTTACTCTTTGCGGTTTAAAGTCATACATTGTGACAAGTGCAGTATGTCATTTATTTTGGTAGCTCTAAACACAATGTTTCCAGTTACACAAAATATTATATCTTTCAATTAACTCTAGACCACAAAAGGGTTATGAAAGATCATAAATGAGTTTATCAATTTGTAATCCCATCTTAGTTTATCAACTAAGAAGAAAAGATAGGTATAAGTCTCACTCTTCTTACTAGGAAAAGAGACTAAGTTTGTCTTTCGAAGAAAAACAACTTTGTTTACGAATTATGTTGCAATAACACAATTAATCAGAACATAAAAAGTTCAATTCTAGTATTTTCGATAATTACATTCTTGCAAGAATTAACTACCCAATTAATTACTAATAAGACTAAGATCCATCTTTTAAACATTGACAAGTATTGCATATAGTTGTCAAAATAAAAAAAAAAAAAAACGAATAACTAAATTAGGTTTCATGCAACCTTTTGAAACATGTTTATTAATAAGAAACGTGTAACTCATAATCGCAAAAATGAGATGGCTCTGATACCACTGTTGGGATTTTAGATCAAGTTAACCATTAACCTCTACGAGTACGCAGCGGATAAGGATCTAGTATTTGCAATTAGGTTAAACACGTAATTAATAAACAATTAATTAATATAACAATTAATTAATAAAATGGATAAAAGAAAACCTAACCTTTCGTGGCTATTTGAACGCAAGTGTAACAGAGAAACACCTTTTTTGTCCAAGGAGTAGTACATGACCAGAACCAACTAAACCCTTCCTGTTTGCTACTGTTGTATCGACAAGGAAACAAAGAACAAGCTACAACCAGTTTATCACCTAAACACTTGAATTCAATACAAGTTTAGGAGATAGAAAACCAAAGCATTCCTTAAAGAACTCGATCAAGAATCTGATCAGGAAAAGGGAACGATTGGAGTGGGGTTTAGGGATATATAATATATGTCGTGAGTTTGCAAAAGTTCTGTTTGTTTATATACAAAACCAAAGCGCTTCTGACTTGGGTCTTTGCTTGATCGACAAGCTTAAAGCCCAAGCAAACCAGCCGCTCTTGCACCCAATCATTTGTAGGAGTCTAGGCCCAGGCACCTCCATCTCGACCCAATCAGAACTCAAATACGCCCATGGGTCGTCCAATTGATCGGGTCAAGTAGCATGCATATCGGGTTTGTAATTCAAGATTATATTTACGTTAAACACGATATCGTGTTTATCGTGTGTGCCCCCATCGGCTCACACACCTTTAATCGTTTTGTCGTGTTTTCAACTTCGACAAACCAACAAAATCACCTTCGGAAGACTTGAAAGTTATGATTTTTCCTTATGTAGCATACCGGAATTCATAAAACTTCTTGCCAAATTTCCATTTTCTAAACTAGAATCATGTTACTACCATCATGTTAAAAAATATCTAAAGACGAAAATGCAATCACACTCTCAAAGCCCCACCACCTAATGATATACCCCGAACCTTCATGACTTTAGGTTATCTCAAACCTTGCCTCCAAACTTTGCTTCATCTCTAAATTGGAATGTTTAAGGAGAGTTTATGAAAAAAAGCTTATCCAACAATACTCTATTTTTCAAAAAATGGTTTACACTTTAAATAATTTATGTATGATTTTAATATATTAGTATTGATATATGATAAATTAACTTAGTTCAAATTTTCTAGAGTAAGAATAATATATAATTTAATTTTAAAATCGCATATATATGTATAATTATGTTATCCTCGGCATACGGGAAAAAACTCCAAGATGACGCAAAAGACGAGTAAGGGATGGGGAAGGGGAGGCTCTAGAAACCAAACGAGACTTGAAGGAACAAGGGAATTAGCACCATTCATATGAGTGCTTTGGACAATGAATTTACGAGATCTTGATCCGTACAGTGCCTTTACTTGTGAATAACAAGGACCCATTCTGTTAATAGCTTATCTGCCCCAGCTCTAACAAACTGGTTTTTCTTTCTCACCGAATTAGGGAAATAATTAGATTCTTCTTCCTTTTTTCGGTGACATATACCGATCCTCCTTTCATATAAAGGTGGTAACTTGTAAAATAATTTGGAGTTGAGATTTGCAGAGCATAAGGTTAGATAAGAAAGAGTTTGAATGGCGAATATTTTTTAAAGATGCAATTCTCTTTTTAATGTAGAAAGCCCTTTTAAGGCATTAAATGCACTAAGACATTAATATCTTAAAAAATCAGCAATACAAGTATAACATATAAATATAAAACTAATTTAAACATAACTTTCTAACATTAAATATCTCAAAAAACTTAATTTTAAGTATTAAAACTATTAATACAATATGTACAATTAATTTATGCACCAACACATACATATATGAATTAGTCAACACATGCAATTAATGTTATTGTTAAAACACAAACTCAATAAAAAAAAGCACAACTATAAAAAAGGCACAACTAATAAAATTTATTGTACAAAGCAAACAAGCTAGTAAGGAAATAATAAAAATAATACAATCAAGAACAAGGTTAACACTAATATCGCCATATTGATAACATCAATAGTCCCGATTTTTAGTGTCAATTTCCCATTAATGCTTGTAATTTATATCGTTTATATGGATTTACGCTTGTTTTCCATTGTTTTCCACTTTCGGGTAAATTACGAGCATTGGAGCTAAAGAGACGCGGAATTAGAGAAATATCAAAGATTTATCAAAGTATCTTTGAATTTGAAGAAGTTACGGCAGAACTCATCTCTTTACATTACCGTAACTAAAGCGTGACTCGAAAACCAACTCATCGAAGGTTACAGTAACTCTCCCAAAAGCTACTGACGTAACTATATTAGGTCAAATGAGGTTCCACGTCGGCGATAACTACTGTAACTATTTCACCAACTACTGCGTAACCAAGAAATATTGAAGATACGGCGTAACCACTCATAAGGTTACGCCGTAACCAAACAGATCTAGTGCAAATTACGAAGGAATTGAAGATTACGGTGTAACTCTTATATTAGTTACTGTAGTAACCCGTGATCCGCCTATAAATACCCCGCGATTCTCGTGATTTCAAAGCATCTCATTCCACACACCACAACCAAAGAACGTGAGAAGAAGCCAAAAGCGGTCTAGAGGAGCATACTGAGTCGTCTCGTGGAGAAATCACTCCCTACGATAAGCATTAGCATTTTATCTTTTCTTTACTTTCGATTCATGTATTTCGTAACTTTGAATATTGAATTGATTTGTATGGTTAATATGAGCGGCTAAGCACCTCTTTGTCTTTGGCCTAGTTATGATTCCTTAATTGTTTTGTTTGCGTTTACATTACTTCCGTATAATTATTTCTAAGTGTATGCATTCATAGTTTATTGGTAGCTACCCTTATTTAGTAGTTTTGAATGGCGGTAGAGGCTAGTTGCTTAGAATATATGACCAACCGACGCTAAGTGAGTAGACCGAGACGGAAGGGTAAGATATGACCAATGACGACCCTTTCTACTGTGCGATTTGACCAACCGATCACCCACCGCTTAGATGAACTTAAGAATTAGGGGTGAGTGTTTAAGTTACTAACATTGGGCACTCACTATTATAAATATAGCATGTAGCGAGACTTAATGACTTGGGTTGGGGACCAGAACAACGAGACTTATGAGGGACACGACTTCTCACATGGTGGCATCTTTGCGATAGGTTAGAGGCGAATTGACCAAATGTTGTCCTCTCAACTTTGACCCCACAAGTAATTGAAAGTAAGTGAGCGTAGACATTACTAGCCAGGAGGAATAACTAGGTTAGCACCACTCTCTATTGATTAATCCTTTGCCTTTTATTTGCTTTTATTTGCTTTAGTAGTTAATTAATTAATTCCTTATCGAAATCATATTAAAACCGTGACACCTAGACTTAGTAATAATCCAACACACATAGCTCTTGGGACGACTTGGTTTTAGATACTACACTACACACGACGTTGACACCGCCTGTTAATGCATTAGGGTAGACCATAGGTATAACGAGACTATATAAATATTAAAACACAGTCAAGAAACACGCATCACATATCATTTGGTGATGAGGCAAACCAAACACTAAACACCGTTATATGTGGGTGCCTTACGGGTACCTTACTATTTATTACTCAGTATATGAATTTGCTTTTCATTCATGAAAACCAGCTAACATGAATTTATTCTCATCCGAGAGTAATTGTCACACAAAACGATAATCGCTGTCGGAAATTTTAGTTCTGAGGTGTTCGCACGAACGCGCGCAAATATCCCGCAAGTATGAAATGAAGAATTGTTAAAATAGCCTAGTTTATTACATGGAATTAACCCATGGTAAGCAATTTTCACCGCCTCATCACACCTCAATCATAATAAAAGGTCAAGGACGATACCTCTTTTATCACATTCGACCTTATTAACCGATAATCTTCCTCGGATCTCCTCAATAGGAATACATTAACCTCTATTTCTTTTGGCTTAAACTTATTTCAAATCGTTTGTGATTAAAATCACTACTTATAATACATTTTCTTAAACGTCTTGTTTAGGCATTTGGGTCCTTCTCAACAAAACAAAAGTATCATTTACTTACGGAATCTCAAATCTCTCTCACTTCTTCAAATTGTTCATGTTCGATACTATTCGGATAAAAGAGTTGGTATTTAATAACAAACCAAAAAGCGTAAGTTAGTATAGATATCTTGTTATAGAAAGAACGATCAAACGGAAATAAAATTAAAATGGAAGGATTAGAAAAACCACAACCGCACATTTCGGATACACCTACAAACATACGATCTCTCCTTAAATTTATCTCCTCATTTGAAATATATGGTGAATGTTTTCTCATTCTTCTAATTTCAAATTTTTTCTCACTAGATCTTTTCTACTGTTATAATGTTATTGCTTGTACTATGAACGACAACATGAATTAATTTTTTTAACAAGAATACTACATGATTTGATATACAACTTGAATGCCATAGACAAGTCAAAGAATACTATACGTGTTTGACTATCCAGCTATTCTAGAGATATTTTATTCATATCATATATGACCAAAACAAGTCAAAGATCCCTCCATTTTGTCACTATATATATCACCTTTCACATACAAATATCCCACATTTACATCGTTGCCTATTGTCAACCAAGTAAAACTAAAAAAATGAGAACAAGAACACGTTCAAAACCAACTCTTGTGCATTATTTGTATGTTTGCTTTGTTCTTCATCTCCAATGGAAGAACATTACTGCAAAGCAAAATAATCACATGATCAAAGCCGTTAATCTCGGTGGCTGGCTCGTAACCGAAGGATGGATGAAACCTCTCTTTGATAACATCCCAAACAAAGATTTCTTGCTAGAACTGAAAGCTAGAAGAACTTATATATATATAAAATATTTTGTTATAATTAGTGCATGAATATATACCAAGGTAAATTAATGCAAAATATTAATTTTAATTTCACTTCTTGTTACAGGATGGAGCTCAGCTTCAGCTTTACGATTGGTAAATACCTTGCTGCTGAGCTCGGTGGAGGTACAATCATTGTCGCAAACAGTACATCTGCTTCAGGCTGGGAAACATTTCCGGTAAATTTCATTTAACGGTGAAAATTGTCATGCCTTAGTGACTAGTAAAGTTGTCACTAAAAAGTGACAGACAATTTACGTTGCGAGAATAGTGTTTCTTTTCATTATATAGTAGTTGACATGATTTGATTTTTTGTGCAGTTGTGGAGGATTAATGAGACTAGTTTTCACATAAGGGTGTTTAACAAACAATTTCTAGGACTTGACTCAACGGGGATTAATTTAGTCGCTACTTCGACTGATTCTGAAAAATCGGGTATTTTTGAGATTATTAGAAAATCGGATGATCCTAGTCGTGTTAGAATTAAAGCACCAAATGGGTTGTTCTTGCAGGTTAGTTCGCACTCAACTTGTATTTATTACTACATTTAGGTGTCAACGATATGATGTTATTTACAAGACAAAGAAAAGTTCACTGATTCTTGTTTTGTGTCCTTTGTATGGAATATAGGCAAAAGCGAAGATCTTGTTACTGCCGATTCCAAGGGAAATGGGCAATGGGAAACGACGATCCTTCGGTTTTCGAAATGTCGTTTGCACAAAGGTTTCAAGGAGAGTTCCAAGTGACTAATGGTCACGGTCCTTTGAAAGCACCACAAATTATGAAAGTAAGATTTTATTTGGTTGTACTGCTTTATTTCTGTTACTACTATTCTTGCTATTCTTGGTTCGTTTTATTGGGTCACCATTAACCAATCATATATGATCAACAACATATAGGCTAAATGTGACACAAGTCTACATCGTGTAGCAATAAATAATAATAAAGTGGTCATCAATTGCTGCCTCTAAAGTCAAATTTTTACATGTCAATATCGTTTTAATAAATTTTAAAGGTCAAAGCCTTAAAGGTCTTCACTATCTATATCTATACTAGATACTATTCATATGAATAAGAGTTACATTACAGAATTTTAATCTCTTTAATTGTAACCACTTTTAATATTTATAAACTTCATTAATTTGTAATAGCCCATTTATTCAATGTGATTTAATAGCCCATCTAAAAAAGAAAAAAAAAAAGGCAATGTGATTTTAATTTAAAAAAACACCCATACTATAACTACCATTTTAATGCATATTTCATATATAAAAAGCCTACAAACTAATACACTTCCATCTCGCCTTCTAAACACACATGCTATTATCACCATCACCGCTAAACAATTGCCGCCACCGGATCTTCGGCATGGTGATTTGAATGGTTTCGGGTTTATCTTTATTGTGGTTTTAGTGATGTTCTAACAACAGATCTTGGGCATGGTGGTTTCGACTAAAGTTTCATTACGACTATTAAAACCCATCGTCCGGTGTTAACAAACGCCGACAAAGAGGCGGTGATGGTTGAAAAGTTATTTTAATCTAAATCATCATTCATTTGTATAGTTATAATTAAAGAAAACGTTTAACCGAATAATATTTGTTGCCGTATAATATAATAATAGTAGACCCGCCACCGCATTCTTGCAGCACCTACTAAGATATATAATTCCTTTGTTTTGAACAAAAAGTTTCCTAACTGGCTAAATGTGACACTTTTATACTTAATACTTACTAGTTACAAGTACCACAAAATTGTGCTAATAATTTTGGGTGTTTTTTATGCTTTGCCCTATTGTTTTACAGGACCACTGGCAAACATTCATAGTGGAAAAGGATTTCAAGTTTATCGCAGAAAGTGGATTAAACGCTGTGAGAATCCCAGTAGGATGGTGGACCGCTAGTGACCCAAGTCCGCCAAAGCCTTTTGTAGGAGGATCTTTGCAATATCTTGATAAGGCCTTCGTATGGGCAAAGTACGCATATGTTCGTTTGCTTTAAGCATATATGCCTCAACGACGACAGTATATTGAGTAACATTTTCTTGACAATTTTCTTGCATAGGAAATATAAGCTCAAGGTGATATTGGATTTACATGCGGCTCCAGGGTCTCAAAATGGTTGGGAGCATAGCGCGACTAGGGATGGTTTTGTCGAATGGGGCTTAACAGAAGACAATATTCAAAAAACAGTCCGAGTCATTGAGTTCATTACTGCTAGGTAAAATTCATATTAACCTTTAGAGTGCAAGGTGTAGCTTATGTTACAGGGTGTTATTACACCGATTACGTCCTTTTACCCTATAACATTTCTATAGCAGCATACAACTAAAAAACACGCTACTGGACCTACAACTTTTCTTTAACTTAAACACTCAAAAATTAAGAGAGAAAAACAGCACGACAACGCTTGATGTTACCATGGCGAAGACCCTATAACACAATGGGGTGGTGCAACTATAACACTCTTGGCATCGTTATAGGCACAAATATTAACATGCATATAACCATCAGCACCACTTACTCTTATAATTAGGCAACCAAAAGAACCTAAATACCACATATTGCTTATTTTGTTTTTCTGGTCCTTATTGACATATGCATTGTGTACAGGTGCGAAAAGTCCAAGTTTATATGCAGTTGAGCTCATAAACGAGCCCCGTGCATCAGGGGTCCCGCTAAGCATACTTAGCAAGTATTACGATGCTGGTTATAAAGCTGTAAGAAAGCATGCTCCCAATGCCTTTGTTATTCTAGCAACTCGACTTGGAGGTGATGCAAAGAGTTATTTCCTCTTGCAAAGGGAATGCAGAAGGTCGTCCTTGATGTTCATTACTACAATCTCTTTTCGGATATTTTCAATGATATGACCGTTGAACAAAACATCAATTTCATCCAAACAAACCGCTCTAATGAACTACAAGATATAACGACTTCAAATGGACCTCTAACTTTGTTGGTACGTATCTATACTCAAATGACAAATTCTACTTTTGATGAAACAATGTGCTAATATGTGATTTTGTAGGTGAATGGGTGGCCGAGTGGCAAGTAAGAGGAGCAAGTAAAGAGGACTATCAAAGATTTTCAAAGGCTCAGTTAGATGTATTTGGACGCAAGCTTGGGTGGGCTTATTGGTCGCTAAAAATGTGAATGACCATTGGAGTATGGAGTGGATGATCAAGAACGGTTATATTAATCTTTAGAAGATAAAAATAGCGTATACTTCCAATTGATTGAAACATACAAGCATACATATATAGTACCATAAGCTTATGCTCGAAAAGATCGACAGCTTCTACACTGTGTGCATTGAGTTAATCACAAATTAATGTATTCACTAACGAGTGAAAAAGTTCCATTAATAACATTTCAACAATAGCTTGATCATTTAAGTGGTTTCTTGAATCTTTTGTATATTTGGTAATTAAATAACAAATTGTAGTGCAGAAGGACCAGATAAATGAATCGTGATATATATGCAAGTTGGAAGGCAACTAGGCAAGTGTGAACTTTATAGTTGGTCATGGCCCATTTTGACAAATAAGTTATTGCACGCGAATTTGTTATTCCTCTTTAGTTTGGATGTATCTTTTATTCCTGAACTTACCTCCCTAGTGAGGCGTGATGTGGCTGCTATGTCACTATATATACCACTCTTATGATAAACAAATGTCTCACACATTTTGCTTATTGTTGACCACGTAAAAGTCAAAAATGAGAACAACACGTTCAGAAAACCAACTCTTGTATATTGTTTGTGTTTTGCTTTGTTCTACATCTCCAATGGAAGAACATTATTGCAAAGCACAAATAATCAAATGATCAAATCTGTTAATCTCGGAGGTTGGCTCGTAACCGAAGGATGGATGAAACCTTCGCTCTTTGATAACATCCCAAACAAAGATTTCTTGGTTCGTTTTCATTTCACGTCTATTATACTTATAGTACAAGAAACGAATGTTCTTGTTATAATTAGTGGATGACTACCAAGTTAATTAATGCAAACTATTAATTTTATGTCACTTCTTGTTACAAGGATGGAGCTCAGCTTCGGCTCAAATCCGTTACGATTGGTAAATACCTTGCTGCTGAGCTCGGTGGAGGTACAATCATTGTCGCAAACCGTACATCTGCTTCAGGCTGGGAAACATTTCCGGTAAATTTAATTCAATGGTGAAAACTGTCATGCCTTAGTGACTAGTAAAGTTGTCACTAAAGAAATGACATACACATTTATGTTGTGAGAATAAATTTTCTTTTCATTATATAGTAGTTGACATGATTTGATTTTTTGTGCAGTTGTGGAGGATTAATGAGACTAGTTTTCACATAAGGGTGTTTAACAAACAATTTCTAGGACTTGACTCAACGGGATTAATTTAGTCGCTACTTGACTGATTCTGAAAATCAGGTATTTTGAGATTACCAGAAAATCGGATGATCCTAGTCGTGTTAGGATTAAAGCACCGAACAGGTTGTTCTTGCAGGTTATTTCTCACTCAACATGTATTTATTAATGCATTTAGGTCTCACCCATGATACTTGCAAGAAAAAAAAATAAATAAAAAATAAAAATAAATAAAAAAAAAAAGTCTACTGATTCTTGTTTTGGTGTCTTTTGTATGGAATATAGGCAAAACCGAAAATCTTGTTACTGCCGATTCCAAGGGAGACGGGCAATGGGAAACGATGATCCTTCGGTTTTCGAAATGTCGATTGCCCAAAGGTTTCAAGGAGAGTTCCAAGTGACTAATGGTCACGGTCCTTTGAAAGCACCACAAATTATGAAAGTAAGATTTTATTTAGTTGCACTGCTTTATTTTTCTGTTACTACCATTCTTGCCATTGTTAGTTCGTTATTATTGGGTCACAAGTCACCAATCTGTTAATCGGTGTATTGATTGTGAATTGATTTTGATTGATTGACTACCACCAATACAATGTACAATTATATAAGGTTACATAGAATAGTTCAGAATCGGGCTTGAGCATTGTTACATATACAAGACATAATACGGCTAACACTCACCCGCAATCGGAGCGAGAGGGCACAGGACACTCGACCTGCATGCGAAATTCCTCAAACAAAGCGGACAATCCAAACCGCAAAACTGCTTAAGAGCCGAGAAATGAGGCTCTCGAGGATCATGCATATGAAGGCAAACCCGCTGAACGGCGAAGATATATCTGGCTAGTAAAGGTGAGATCTTGAAGAGAACCCGCAAGACTGGATATAAAGTAGGATGAGATACTGGATCACCATCATCCCTCGGTTTAGACTCGGTGTCAACGGAGTCCGACGGGATTACAATTAACCATATGTGCTTTCTCCAAAACCTCAATAACATATTTTTTGAGATAAAACAACCGAAGAATCACGTGTAGAGATACCGGAAAATAATTAAGTGGACCCAGATGTCATAGCAAACTCCCCGATGTAAGGATCCAATAATCTGCTGCAACAAACTCTCAAAAGAAGTCATGAGAACAATATCGTCAACATACAATAACAGTAAAAAGATCCATCCCCGTCAGATATAAATAATGATGAGTCACAACCACTATGAAAACCCAACCCGAGTGATATAAGATGCAAATCACGAAACCAAGCTCTGGGGCTCGCTTGAGCCCATACAGAGATCGTTGCAATAAACATACATAGTCAGGATGCACAGAGTCCCGAAACCCCGGAGGCTGATGCATATAAACGGTCTCAGATAAATCACCATGTAAGAAAGCATTCTTGACATCAAGCTGATGAATCGGCCAACGTCGAGAAGTAGCTAAACTCATAACAGTCCGAATAGTACCCGGTTTAACCACCGGACTAAAGGTCTCATCCACATCAACCCCCTCTAATTGATTACTACCATTCGCCACTAGACGAGCCTTGTAGCGACTAAGAGTCCCATCACCAAATACTGTGGCAAAAGCCACATACAACGAATAATGTTGGTGTCCGGTGGGTCGGGCACAAGAGTCCAAGTTCCATTCTTAATAAGTGCGGTGTATTCATCACGCATAGCATTTTGCCAATTTGGATCATTAAACGCACTACGATAAGATTTTGGTAATGGTGAAACCGAAGACACATGCATGTTGAGACGCCCGTAGGGACGATTAGTCCCACACGATATCGTGTGACCATGGGATGAACCGAGGTGGTTTGGGTTGTGAGGAGGATCTGGGATAATGTGTTGGTGTTGGTTCGCGGGCGATGATGGAATTGGTGTATGTTGTTGGGCGGCGGGTGGTGATGGCTCATGGGCTGCGTCATGTTGGGTTGGATTGGGACCGGTGGGAATTGGTGTTGTTGGCTCGTTTGTGGATTGAGGCACAGTAGGTTGCGCAACGGGGGCGGATGGAATGAATGGAGGATTTATATCGGGTGAGTCATCTAAGAAATTGTATTTGGGTGCCGATGTTGGTTTAGAAGTGCCATATGGAAAAACAGTTTCATCAAAGGTTACATGGCGAGAAATGATGATTTTATTGGTGTTTAATTCGAGGCAACGATACCCACGATGATTTGAAGCTAGACCCAAATAGATGTAAGGTGTGGCGCGTGGTTCAAGTTTGTGATTAGGATATAAGTGGGGGTAACATAAGTAGCCAAATGTGCGTATAAGGCTATAATTCGGGTTTTGGCCAAACAGTCGGGTATAAGGGATTTCGTTGGCAATAGCAGTTGAGGGCAAGATATTGAGTAAGTGAACAGCCATATTAAGGGTTTAACCTAAAATGTTTGTGGAAGGTTGTCTTGAAAAATCAAGGTCCGAATGAGATTATTGATGGTGCGAACCATCCGTTCGGACTTGCCATTTTGTTGTGATGTTTTAGGGCATGAAAAGCGAAACTGAATGCCATTGTCGGCAAAAAGTGTATGTAGGTTACGGTTGTCAAATTCACCACCATGATCACATCGAACGATCGGATTTCACACTTAAATTGAGTGTGAACATAATTACTAATATTACAAATTTAGACAAAACATCGGTTTGTTAATTAAAGGATAAACCCAAACAAAATGCGAATAATGATCCAAGAATAATACATAATACTTGAAACCCGAAGACTGAATTGGTGAAGTCCATACATCCGAGTGAATGATGTCAAAACAAGCATTAACGATAGTATTGAATCGTAGAATGGAAGTTCAACGTGTTTGCCAAGTCGGCGTGCATGACAAAGCACGGAGACTTCTTTATTACATGAAATAAAATTATTTGAAACTAGACGACGAACACTTCGCCTCGGATGTCCAAGACGCGATGCCACGTATGTTGACTGACTAGGAGAGCTTGAGGAATGGGCGACGGAGTTGAGTCAGGAGCTGTGACTGGATAAAGGTCCCCCGTGCTATCACATCGGAGAAGCACACGACGTGTCATGAAATCTTTAACCGAAAATCCAAAAGGATCGAATTCAACAGTGCAGTTATTTTCACGAACAAACCGACGAACGGATATTAAATTTTTGACAATATGAGGGGTAATAAGGACATTACTTAGGTGAAGGGGTCGAAAGAGAGTTGGCAAAAAGCTATGACCCGTATTGGTAACAGGAATAGAATGCCCATCACCAACCGAGACAGACGGATACATGCAAGTATTAAAAACATTACTAAGACTATTAATTGAAGCATTAAGATGTGAGCTCGCACTTTGTGTCCATGTTCCATGCACCGGTTGTGGGATCGTGAGCGTCTCGGCGGAAAGCACGTAGCAATGAGGTTTCGTCCGCCAAAACCGTAGGTCCCATCAATCCGGCAATAGATGGTGTCGAACGGGTTGGGCTGTTGGGCCGAGTGTGCAACTAGATATCCGGAAGGCGAGCAAATGTAATCGGGCTTGGTGCGGGGTGAATGTGTTGGGGTGGGGTTGAATAACCAAAACCGGGGAGGGTAACCTGACTAATTGGGCCAGTATAGTGGATTGGGTTGGGGTAATACATCGGGCCAGGTGAAATATGCGATTTGTCCAGATCTACTGTGGTCTTTTATTCTTATTATCAAGCAAAGAGAATAAGATTCCCAACAAAATAAGAATAAGATATTTGTTATGGTATTTTGTGCCTTCTTTGAATGCTACGTGCCACCAAGGTTCACAAAGAGAATGAATTAAATTATTCTTTGTTCTCTTCTTTCTTTTCTTGTCCAACCAAAACAACCACCAAAAGTTGGACCACAATTGAATTAATTATCCCTTTTCTACCGAATGAATAATCACAGCAACTAATATGGACGAGGAAAAAAAAACAGGAGCACACAATTTTATTATTATTTTTGTCAAACTAAACCAATCCGTGACCAAAGCACGAATAACATAAACAATGGAATCGTGAACCTAAGCACGACTCACCAACAAAACACGATCTCTTGTTACCTGGAGAACAAGGGATACCAGATTAATGGCGTGTGGATTAATGACCATGCACAATCTACAACACGCAACAAAGATTAAACAGGACGATCTATGACGTTTTAGGAGAGAGTGGTGATTTTGGGGTGTACGTTAGGAAGGACGATATGGCACGATACCATGTTAATCGGTGTATTGATTGTGAATTGATTTTGATTGATTGACGCCACCAATACAATGTACAATTATATAAGGTTACATAAAATCGTCTAAAATAGGGCTTGAGCCGTTACACATATACAAGACATAATACGGGCTAACACAATCATGATACATAATCAACAACATATAGGTATATAGCAATAAATAATAATAAATTAAGTGGTCATCAATTCCTACCCCAAACTCAAATTATCATACAAGTCAATATCATTTTAATAAATTTGAAGGGTCAAAGCCTCGTAGGTATAGATGGAAGAAAAAAAAAACTCAAACCCAACGGGAAACACGTATTTTAAGGCGGATCGGGCATGAACATTAGGCTTTCAGGCGGGTTTGGTCATTAACATTGATTTTATCTTGTTCGGGAGAGGATGGGAAGAACATCCCCAACCCGCCGCTTCAAACATACATGTACATATAAATATAGCGAAAATTACTTGCTACCCATATTTGTTGGGTTGTGTCCAAAGCACCATTTTTCCTCATTCTTAAAAATACCCATCAATGTCGGGTATTAATTTACACTATATACACGAGATTGAGGTGTATGGCCAAGAATGAGTTTGGTAATTAATTCATGTGACAATGTCGGGTAACAAAATACAAGACATACTGACATTGTTTTTTAATATTCCACACGCCCCAAAACCAATATAGTGTATACATTTTAACTACATACACGAGATATGATAGAATCTTAAAAGTACTATGTAAATGTCGGGTATAATGAAGAAAATGCACGACATGTATTAAAATCAAGGAGAAACTTCAAAGCTACTTTGTGGATAAGTATTTAAGAACTACTGTATTATTATGCTTATGATGGGTATGGGAATCATGAGGGAGCATACCAATTTGTACTTTGCATATAAAACAAAGTGGAACCTATTTTAGGCATTTTGTAGTTCCATATATTAGATTGAGTAACTTTATATAGTTTATTTGTGTAATACAAATTAAAGATTGTTTAAGACCTACTCTACTCCTAATTAGTTGTATGTTTAGCTCTAGAGTTAATTAAATACTTGAATATAAACGATCACAATCAACTTGGTCATAGTTTGTAAGTTAAGGCATGTTTGAGCTTAGCAAAATAAGTTGTGTATCATTTTGGATGAAAAATAAGTTGTGTATCATCTAATACATGTCGTATTTTTCTTCACTATACCCGACATTAACATAGTACTTTTAAGATTCTGTCATATCTCGTGTATGTAGTTAAAATGTATACACTATATTGGTCTTGGGAGGCGTGGAATATTAAAAAACAACGCAGATGTCTTGTATTTTGTTACCGACATTGTCACGATTAATTACTAAACTCATTCTTGGCCATACACCTCAATCTCGTATATAGTGTAAATTAATACCGACATTGATGGGTATTTTGAGAATGAGGAAAAATTGGTGCAATGCATACATGCTCAACGAATATGGGTAGACAAAGAATTTCGTGATAAATATATTATATTCATATATTATTACGTTAATATTTATATAATAAAACATTATTCTCGAATTTTTGTAGTTTTATATCTTTACAAGATCGCAAAGTGATTAAGAAAACTTCTTTTGTATCATATTTCTAAAAGAAGTTTTGATTATCCCGGATGGTTTATCATTTAATTTGTCGAAAACTTATTAAGGCTAGTACTTAATATATTGTTAGTCCGTTTTATTTTTCAGGCTATTACATATAATCATATTATTAAAATATGGCGTAAAAATAATAATAAACGAGGAACAACATATATTTAGTAAAGCATCGCTACCAAAAAGCGGTCGATAAGAATCCTAACGCGGATCGGAGAGCGGGTTTGGGAGATCTCACCTTAACGAGACGTCGCGATAAGATCCCAATGGAGATGGTCGCCCACTTCAAACCCACCCATCTGCCATTCCTTTATGTATTGACTATTCAAAAGGTTCCTAAATGGCTAAATGTGATACTTTTATCTTTTTTTCTTTTTGAAATACTTTGTAACTTACTAGTTGCATAGTCCACTAAGAATGTGCTAATAATTTTGGATGTTGTTTTGTGGTATGCTCTTATGTTTTCCAGGACCACTGGGAAACATTCATAGTGGAAAAAGATTTTGAGTTTATCGCAACAAGTGGATTAAATGCTGTGAGAATTCCGGTAGGGTGGTGGACCGCTAGTGACCCTACTCCGCCAAAGCCTTTGTAGGAGGATCTTTGCAATACCTTGATAAGGCCTTCTTATGGGCAGAGTATGCATATGTTCCTCTTTATTAAGCATGTATTTCTTGACGGAAACAGTATGATAAGTAACATTTTTTTACTATTTACGTGCTTAGGAAATATAATCTGAAGGTGATATTGGATTTACACGGCTCCAGGGTCTCAAAATGGTTTTGAGCATAGCGCAACTAGGGATGGTTTTATTGAATGGGGCCTAACAGATGAAAATATTCAAGAAACAGTTCGAGTCATTGAGTTCTTTACTGCTAGGTAAATTTTATATTAACCCTTATACTTGGCACAAAAAGTAAGGAAACTGACACAGTGTTTTCCGGATCTTTATTTAAATATGCATTTTGTATAGGTACGCGACAAATCCAAGTTTATATGCAGTTCAGCTCATAAACGAGCCTCTTGCATCAGGGTCCCTGTAAGTGTACTTAACAAGTATTACGATGCTGGCTATAAAGCTATAAGAAGGCATGCTCCCAATGCCTTTGTGATTCTAGCAACTCGAATTAGCGGTGATGCAAAGAGTTTTTCCTCTTGCCAAGGGAATGCAGAATGTCGTTCTTGATGTCCATTACTACAATCTCTTTTCTGATATTTTCAATGATATGACCGTTGAACAAAACATTAATTTCATCCAAACAAACCGCTCTAATGAACTACAAGATATCACGACCTCAGATGGACCTCTAACTTTGTTGGTATATCTATACTCAAATGGCACATTCTAATTTTAATGAAACAATGTGCTAATATGTGATTTTGTAGGTGAATGGGTGGCGAGTGGCAAGTAAGAGGAGCTAGTAAAGAGGACTATCAAAGATTTTCAAAGGCTCAGTTAGATGTCTTTGGACGTGCAAGCTTGGTGGGCTTATTGGTCGCTAAAAATGTGAACGAAGCTTGGAGTCTGGAGTGGATGATCAAGAATGGTTATATTAACCTTTAGAAAAGAAAATAATGTAACGATCAAATTAAAGGGTTCATCAATAACATTTCAACAATAGCTTGATCATTTCAGCAATAGTGAAAAGTCATGTTTCTTGAATCTTTCGTAGATAAATTTTAGTGCAGATGGACCGAATAAGTAAATCACGACTTTTATGCAATCCGTAAGGCAACTAGGCTAGTGATTTGGCATGCATGGACTACATTGACATATTAGTTATTCACCAACTTATATGCATTTGCCACAAATATAAGGCTAATTTTGCACATTTCTCTATTTTATTTACACACTCCATATTGTGCTATAAAGAATTATACATTTGCTATATATCGCTTCTCTACAGTTTGTACACTAAAATATACAAATAAAAAATGAGTATGTTAATCAACACTCCAAATAGAACGGATAAACGCCATATTCATTACAAAATCTAGATCCCATTCCGTTATAAAACTTTCGTAGAACACCATAAAATATGGTGTTAAGTTATATTTTACAAAAATTATAAACTTCTAAGTTATTAATAAAAACCTTTTAAAATTTTCATAATTTAACTCATACTAAATGAAATTACATGCTTGTTATATACATTTACCAAACATGAGCTCAACTCTACAAGCACCCAACATAAAAGACAACTCAAAATACAAAAATGTATGACTATTAAAGTTATAATCAATTCGAGTTCTCCAACCGATTCAGCCACACGAACTTCTCTTTATGTGACCTGTTAGAAGTCCACTCGATACTTTCTAATTAAATTTATCTAAATAAAGCATCCATGAAGCACCTTTTGCCAAAGACTTGAAAATTACGATTTTTCCATAGGTAGTATCCCGAAATTCATAAAACTGCTTGCCAAATTTCCTTTTTAAAACTGGAATCATGATACTACCATCGTGTTGAAACATATCTAAAGGCAAAATGCATTTACTCTTGCCTCGAGACTTCGCATCATCTCTAAATTTGAGGTTTGAAGGAGAGTTTATTAAAATAAAATAAAATAAGATAAAGCATATTCAACCAATACTACTCTATTTATGCAGATAATTTGTGAAGAAGTTACATTTACTCCAAAGAGACACACACTATGATACGCCTGGGACTTCGTCATGGGCAAGATATTTATCATGTGTTTTATGTTTTATGTTTGGGTCGTTTTAGGATTTGTGTTTATGTTTATCGAAATAAATGTTTGAGCAAGCCGGTTTATGAGTTTAGGGTATCTAGGGTTTTGTCGTATGTCGCCTATTTAACCAATTGCAATCAATGTAATCATATAAGTTTTGATCAATAATATTCTAGTTCTCAATCTTATTCTTAAAGAGCTCATGCGCTTGAAGTGGTGCTTATCTCGATACTATCCCATGAGGGTCGTATCATTGGTGCTTTATTGAGAGTCCTCGTTGAGAGGCTACCGAATTAGGTTCTAATTTTAATTAAAAAATTAAAAATAAATGTTATTGTTCATTAGCACTATTCACGTGTCATTGTTCATCTAGTAATGTTCATCCAAATCTTGTTCATCCGCATTCTGTTCATCCCGAGTACTATTCATCGGTACTCTTCATCGATCACTATTCACGAGTTATTGTTCATGGCATTGGGTAGCAATGATCGAGACGCACTATCTAAGATATTGAAAATGGAAACGGTGGCGATATCATAGTGAGTTTGAGATACTTATAAATCGAGTAACGGGATCTCGAAAACTTACTCAAATCGTTTTATATCTTTGGACTTAAACCGCTATACAATGTGCACTCTTAAGGTCAAACCCTACAACTTTAGATTGAAGCTTTATCATTTGCTCGCTTAATGGAAGCACGTTTGAGGATCGTGATGTCTTCTTCCAAAGAACAAAGCGACTAGTAGTAACATCAAGGATGACGAGGATGACAACTCCAATCTTGCAAAGGACGCGGAACACGAGAAGTTAGTGGGGATAATCAAATAAAAACTCAATTCGGTGGATGATGTTTATGACAATACCAATGACACGTCGGAAAAGTTTGAAAAGGCGGGCAAAGAAGGTTACACATCAACAAGTTTATTTATTATCAAATTCGACGATGGCGACAAATAAGAAGAGTAAGGCTACGGTGTGTTTGAAGGAATTTGTGTTGCAGAGGTTCGGTTACAAGATGAAACAAATAATGTTGTTACCTAATTTCATGGAATATGGGCCTCATATTAGGCATGTTTTAGATCAAAGACATAGGACTATAAGAAAACATAAGTTACAAAGAAGACTTGAATCCTCTTATGGACACCTTTGGAAACAATTCTTTGTGTCCCATATCATAACTATTATGTGGTTCAAAGAAGAGTCCATGTTTATTCAAAGAAGAATATCCGATCACAGGATCAAGATTTTTTAAGACAACACCTTAAGGACAACGTGGTTTTGAAGGAGTGAGGAATGATACACCTAGGACTTCGTACGTGGGCTAGGATATCTATCATGTGTTTTATGTTTGGGTCGTTTTAGGATTTGTATTTATGTTTATTAGAAATAAGTGTTTGGGCCCTGAGCTTTGGATTATGGGTTTAAGGTATCTAGGGTTTCGTCATGTCTATTTAACCAATTGCAATCAATGTAATCATATAAGTTTTGATCAATAATATTATAGTTCTCAATTTTCTTCTTGAGGCCGTGCCGCTTATGGAAGCACGTTTACGACCAATTGCCGGCTACAACCAGCGCTACACTCGGTGGATATCAAAAGAAAGCACCGAAGTTGTACCTAAAGCTACTACCTTTGTTGTCAAATATCTAACGATTGAAGAGGCTATTAAGTTTAACATTCCAAAATCGGGAGCAAAGAGACTCGAACGAAGCGAAAAAGAGATAAAGAATTTGTACAATGCTAATGTGAGGAGAATGGCGGTGATGGGACTCAACACTATTGGTTGTACTCCTTTCTACTTGTGGCAAGTATGGCGGTGGAGTGGAGCATGCGTCAAGATGTTAAACAACATGATATGGGTGTCTAATGACTACTACATGTACTTGGTGTCGACAAAGGGAGTCAACAAAGAACATAGGATCCGGGAATCACGATCGTTCAAATCAACATCTTGAGGACAATGACACTTTGAAGGAGAGGGAATGTTACGACCGCTTGGGTCGTGTCTAGTCCCTTATGGCATAAGGATTATGTCTAAGTTATCTTTATTTATCCTAATTGTTAGGTCATGTTTGTCGTTGGCTAAGCCCATTGTTAGGTTAAATGTTATCATTGTAAGGTTATAAATACCGAGCTATTATAATGAATGAAAGCATAATTGTCAAATAAATAATTTTGTTCTCTTCTAAATATTCATGTGAATAGTGTGATACGACTGTTGAGGTTGTATCGAGATAAACACCACTTTAATC
The DNA here is from genome assembly GCA_022545495.1 of Chrysanthemum lavandulifolium. Lineage (NCBI taxonomy): Eukaryota > Viridiplantae > Streptophyta > Magnoliopsida > Asterales > Asteraceae > Chrysanthemum > Chrysanthemum lavandulifolium. The sequence continues at coordinate 8,304,624 of CM040244.1, read as the reverse complement.
TAATTTATATATGATTTGAACATGTTATATATTGATAATAATAAATTAACTTAGTTTAAAGTTTCTAGTGTAAGAATAATTTATATAATTTAATTTAATGTATGTAAATAAATTATGTTAGTGTAAAATAATTTGGAGTTGAGATTTGTAGAACATATGGTTGGATAAAAAAATTGAAGGACGAATATTCTTGAAAGATATAATTATTTTGTATATCTCAATAATACCAAAATGAAGAAGAATTGAAGATAGCCTTATTACATAGAATTATTAATCCATGGTAAGCAATTTTCATCGCATCATCACACATGAATTATAATGAGTCAAGGTTAATACCTCTCTTTATCAAGCACGACCTTAACCGCTAGCATTTCTATAATCGCTTCCATACACAAACTTATGCCAAACCGTTTCGTGATTCGAATTGCTACTGTCAATACATTTTCTTGAACGAAAAAATACTTGGTCTCCAATAACTATCAATAAATTATCGCAAATTAATATAGATATACTTTTATTGCTTGCATCGTATGAACGACAACATGAATTAAGAAATTTTAATAAGAAGACTAAATGAATAGATATGATCAAATAGAACAACTTGAATGCAATAGTGTATGAAATGGACCATCTGTACGTGTTTGAAATTCAACTATTCTAGAGATCCCTCCATTTTGTCACTATATACTTGCCTACTGTTGACCAAGTAAAGTTAAAAAATGAGAACAACACGTTCGAAGAACATTATTGCAGAGCACAAATAATCAAATGATTAAAGCTGTTAATCTCGGAGGTCGGCTCGTAGTCAGAAGGATGGATGAAACCTTCTCTCTTTGATAACATCCCAAACAAAGATTTCTTTATTCGCTTTCATTTCATGTCTATGTCTATACAAGAACCGAAAGCTAGAACAATATAACCAACTTGCAGTTCTTATCCATTTTGTTTCTCTTATCTATATTGACGATGCTCAACTTGACAACATGTCATGTATTACAAGATGCTACTTGTTTTGAAAATGTAGTTTTTAAGTGTCTTCTAAGCATCATCAAGTGGTGTTATATTTACCCGAAAAGTTGACCTAAAGATTAAGATATTAAAAGTAAAAGAAAGTGAAAGTTAAGGAAATTAGTAAAATGATGAGTAAAGTCCAAAATACATCTCGTGGTTTGTCTGGTCTCGCTTTACATTCCTAAACTTTGTTTTGGCACAAAATCATCCTCCGTTAGTAAAGTTGGCACAATACATCCCTCTGTTAGTAAAATCGGTTAATGAGGACTAACGGTGCAAATATATCTCGTTATCTCTAACGAAGAGAAAATATTGCACCATTAGTCCTTAGGACTAACGATGCAATACGCCGCTTCCCTAGTCTTTTGAAATTGTCACTTTTGGCCAAAAGTAGTATATGAGGGTTCGCCTCTACTCTCCTCCTCCTCTATTCTTTGTGTAGCCAAACCTAAAACTACTTCCTCTCCTCTACTCTTTCAGGTGCGCCAGAAACCAAGCCACCACCACCATCGCCATCGTACACCGCCACCACCTCGACAAAAGCAGGCCGCATGTGGAGGAGGTGAGGCTCATATGAATTTGCAATTGGTTATACTTATATCTTTGGTTCGATTTGGTGTAGTTTGGATCAGGGTTTTTTTTGTCCGTATGGTTTGATTTGGTTTGGATCCGGAATTATTGTTAGTCCGTTGGTGGTTTTGATTCAAATGATGTGTTGGTCGCTACAGTGTTTAGCCGAGACCCCATGGTCTCGGTGTGACCTGATTTGCTATATTGAGGGTGTTTGGGTTAATACTTGAACATCATCGAAAAGGATTCGGTTGTGGTTTTTGCGGGGAAAAAATAGGCGTTGGAGGTGGCGTGTGGAGGTGGTGGGTGGTGGCGTTGGGTGGTGGTGGGTGGAGGTGGTGGGTGATGGCGTTGGGTGGTGATGGGTGGAGGTAGGTGGCGGTGGAGTGCATCGTTAGTCCTTAGGACTAACGATGCAATTATTTTATTGCATCGTTGGTTCTAGGACTAGCAGTTGCAAATATTTTCTTTTCCGTTAGGAGATAGCGGAGAAATATTTGCACCGTTAGTCCTCATTAACCTGATTTTACTAACAGAGGGATGTATTTGTGCCAACTTTACTAATGAATAGATTGTTTTGTGCCAAAAAAGTTTAGGGATGTAAGTGAGACAAATGACAAACTACATGGATGTATTTTAGACTTTACTTTAAAATGATTAAGAAAACTTGTTAAAGTGGGAAAGAGCCAAATAAGTGATTCACGAACAGTAATAAAATGCAAGTTGGGAGACAAATGTAGAGTGGGCATTGTTGGACCCATTTGTGCAAATAATTGACACCCAATCGGTAGAATTGAGTTTTTATTTATAAACTATGTAGTCTTTAGTATACTCTAAGAAATTTATGCAAATGATGTTTTCTTTTTGGAAAAGCAATAGTATATATAAAACCACATGAAGCTACATAAAGTTGACCTAGTGGTAGAAATTGATCATTTATTTTAGGAGGTCGAATTTAATTTTAGAGAATCGAGATTTGTTGATAACCTTAACTAAATTACCTTTAAAACCTATAATATTTACAGATGTCAAATTTGGGAGCACGAACCCTCCCCGCTTTCTCGCGAGGTCCGCCCTTAATAGTCTATGAGGCACAGACAACAAGCCTTCAAATCATAAACAAAAGCTGCAATAAACTAAAGAAAGTTACAAATAAAACAGAACCAAAAACCCTGTTGAAACGGCCCCATTACAAACCGGCCATGAACCCGAATTAAATCACAAAAACACTAGCCTTTGCACCAATCCACCCATCTAAAACCAAGTTTTTTAAATATGTGTGAAATCCAAAAGGAAGAAATCAACTGAATCTCAAAAAAATATCAGCAACCACCATCTCTTTAGACCCAAAAACTTTGCTATTGCGCTTTCCATATTAGATACAAAGAACTCCAATTGACGACTTGCCACACGCTCTCAAGTTTCGATTACACTAAACCATCAAAGGATAAAATATCGATAAATATAGACAGTTAAAATAACCAATATTCTAACAACAAAAATCTACGACCAAACAACTGAAGAAAAGAACTTGAATCATAATATGATCTGTTGTTTCAACGGCATTCTCGCAATTTATTGAGTTAAGAAGTTGAAGTGGTAATTGTTTATTTAAATTTGTATTGCTACCTTTTGAACTATATTAAAAATCTCCATTCATTAGTTGACTAGTTAGGCTTTGGTATTCCTTGTGGACTAATAACTTAACTATCATAGTAACTTGGTTATGATATTAGTTAATTGAATGACAAGATAAGTACCCTATGGTCTGTTTGCTCATTGTTCCAACTTTGGATCCAAATTCTCGTGACATGTTGGTGTGGAGGAACCAAAATGTTGTAGAAATGCAATTCTCGGTTGCTATTGTTTGGGATACCATAAGACCGAGGGATGAGGAAGTCGATTGGTATAAGGTGGTGTGGTTTTCTCATTGTATTCCTCTCCATGCCTTTCATCTATGGTTGGTGATCAAGCGGAAATTAAAGACTTAAGATGCATCGAGATAATGGGATGTTAGTGGCGATGCTAACTTAAACATGTTTTTATGCCCTCTTTATAAAATGCAACCGGATTCTCACCAACGTTTACTTTTTATTGTATTTTCTCATCTCAAATTTAGGCGTACATGGAAGATGTTGGTTGGTTTACCAAATGTTTCATCCTCGTTGGAAGCTATTGTTATTTATTTTATCTCTATATCGAAGAAACGTTCGGCTAGAAATGTTTTTGCAAAGCTTGTGGTTGCAGCTTGTTCTTATTATATTTAGTAAGAATGGAATCATAGGCTTTTTAAGAAGAGGAAGCGATTGATCGAAGGAGCAAGTTCTTGAGTTGATCATGTCTACCCTACGCCTCAAGTTACTTTCATGTAGATTTAAGAAGACATCTCAGGTGGAGTTTTTGCTCAAATTTGGAATATTCCTAGCTCACTTATTCGAGACTACTAGAGCTTAATTTCTTTTAATTAGTGGCTAGGTGTGTGTATATCATGTGATTGGTTTGTCAATCGCATGTTAGCGTTTAGTTTGAAGCACAATAGGTGCTTTTTTTGTCATATCCAATGTGGTATTCAATCACATTTTTGTACTTCATTGTTTTGTGAGTTATATATATTTCACCACGGTAATTAATCCTTTACCCCAAAAAAAATGTGGCATCATTTCTTAGCATATGAAACGCATGCCTAAATAATTACCAATAGTTCTATACATGAAATATAAGATGACTTGGACCACTAAACATTGGATGGTGAGGTGTTTGGTGGAGTCTAAGTGATTTACTAGCTATTTTGATATGATAAATATGGGAAAAATATCATGCAACAAATTGGTCACTACTACACTTTTTTTTCGACTTTCAAAGCTGTGAACTTTTGTCTTAACATATTCACACTTATAAGTGTCAGAAATTATTCACACTTAAAAGTGTGAAAAGTTGTTTAAAATCATATTGTTTAAATCTTCACTCTTAAAAGTGTGAGCTTTTTATAAATCTTGACTTCCAAGTGTGAAATTATTCTTCTGTGATTGGTTCACACAACCAAGTATGAACTTTTAAACTACACATTATAAAGTGTGAAGCGTCTTCTTAATAAATGTGAAAAATTACCTATTTTGTTGTAGTGACCATTTGAAATTTGGTATTTTTGGTTAATCATTCGTTACTAAATCATGAATTGAAAAAGTTATATGATTTGGTTAACAAAATTGAAAAGTTATAAGAACCCGTTTGTCCCAGTAAATTGTAACGGCAAAACTTGAAGAAAAAAAATGCCATTGAAAAACGAAATTTACCTTTTAAAAACATGCATTAAAAAAAAAAATGATTGACTATAGAAACACAAGTTTGTTCAGATACGCGTTAGTAAAACTTTGTTTGTTTAAATTTTCTTTAACATATCGAATATTACAATTCAGATATCGAAGTGTTCACCAACCGGTCTTCTATAAATAAGTGCAGAGAACATTATTGCAGAGCACAAATAATCAAATGATTAAAGCTGTTAATCTCGGAGGCTGGCTCGTAACCGAAGGATGGATGAAACCTTCTCTCTTCGATAACATCCCAAACAAAGATTTCTTGGTTCGTTTTCATTTCATGTCTATGTGCTATACAAGAACCGAAAGCTAGAACAAAATAACCAGCTTTCAGTTCTTCTAATCCATTTTGTTTTTCTTATCTATATTTACGTTCATTCTCTTGTTTTAAGTAGTGCATGAATACGAAGTTAAATTAATGCAAAATATTAATTTTAATGTCACTTCTTGTTACAAGGATGGAGATCAGCTTCAGCTTAAATCCGTTACGATTGATAGATACCTTGCTGCTGAGAATGGTGGAGGTACAAACATCGCCGCAAACAAGGACGGACCTTTATAGAGACCGGGAGGCCGCCTCAAAATTCGCAAGACCTAGTGTAAATATTATAGGTTTAGGGTAATTTATTTGAGGTTCAAACAAATCTTGATTCGGCCTCCCAAAATAAATTCGGCCCCTAAGAAAAATGTTCGAGTTCCGTCATGGTGCATGCAAACCGTTCATCAGCTTCAGGCTGGAAACATTTCCGGTAAATTTCATTCAATGGTGAAAATTGGTCATGCTTTAGTGACTAGTAAAGTTGTCACTAAAGAAGTGACACACACATTTACATATGTTGTGAGAATAGTTTTTCTTTTCATTATATAGTAGTTGACATGATTTGATTTTTTATGCAGTTGTGGAGGATTAATGAGACTACTTTTCGCATGAGAGTGTTTAACAAACAATTTCTAGGACTTGACGGGATTAATTTAGTCGCAACTTCGACTGATTCTGAAAAATCCGGTATATTTGAGATTATTAGAAAATCGGACGATCCAAGTCGTGTTAGGATCAAAGCACCGAGCGGGTTGTTCTTGCAGGTTATTTCTCACTCAACATGTATTTATTAATGCGTTTATGTCTCAACGATGATACTTACAAGAAAAAAAAAAAAAAGTTCACTGATTCTTATTTTTGTGTCTTTTTTTTTTGGAATATAGGCAAAAACCGAAAATCTTGTTACTGCCGATTCCAAGGGTGACGGGGATTGGGGAAACAACGATCCTTCAGTTTTCGAAATGTCGATCCTTAAAAAATTTCAAGGAGAGTTCCAATTGACTAATGGTCACGGTCCTTTGAAAGCACCCCAAATTATGAAAGTAAGATTTCATTTAGTTGTACTGCTTTATTTCTGTTACTACTATTCTTGCTATAGTTATTCGTTATGTTGGACGATTACGACAACAAACTCAAAGCTCGATCGCGAAACACTATATCGCTGATTGTATTGAGCACAAATAACAACCTTCAAACGATACTCATTGAATATGAACAACCACATATAGGCGTATAGCATAGCAGTAAATAATTATAAAGTGGTCATCAAATTGCTGCCTCAAAGTCAAATTATTATCTAAGTCAATATTATTTTACTCCGTAATAAATATTAAGGGTCAAAGCCTACAAGGTATTGACTATTCAAAAGTTCCTAAATGGGTAAATGTGAACTTTTTATACTTTTTTGTTTTTTGAAACAACTTACTAATGGCTACTAATTTTGGATGTTGTTTTGTGGTTTGCTCTTATGTATTCCAGGACCACTGGGAAACATTCATAGTGGAAAAAGATTTCGAGTTTATCGCAACAAGTAGATTAAACGCTGTGAGAATTCCGGTAGGGTGGTGGACCGCTAGTGACCCAACTCCTCCAAAGCCTTTTGTTGGAGGATCTTTGCAATACCTTGATAAGGCCTTCTTATGGGCAGAGTATGCATATGTTCCTCTCTATTAAGCATATATTACGGAAACAATATGATAAGTAACATTATTTTTCTATTTCGTGCTTAGGAAATATAATTTGAAGGTGATATTGGATTTACATGCGGCTCCAGGGTCTCAAAATGGTTTTGAGCATAGCGCGATTAGGGATGGTTTAATTGAATGGGGTTTAACAGATGAAAATATTCAAGAAACAGTTCGAGTCATTGAGTTCTTTGCTGCTAGGTGAATTTTATATAATCCTTATAACTAGGCACAAAAAGTAAGGCAATTGACATAGTGTTATCAAATTTTATTTAAATATGCATATAATTTGTATAGGTACGAAAAATCGAAGTTTATATGCTGTTCAGCTCATAAACGAGCCTCATGCATCAGGGGTCCCTGTAAGTGTACTTAACAAGTATTACGATGCTGGCTATAAAGCTGTAAGAAGGCATGCTCCCAATGCCTTTGTAATTCTAGCAACTCGACTTAGCGGTGATGCAAAAGAGTTTTTTCCTCTTGCCAAGGGAATGCCATATGTTGTTCTTGATGTCCATTATTACAATCTCTTTTCCGATATTTTCAATGGTATGACCGTTGAACAAAACATTAATTTCATCCAAACAACCCGCTCTAACGAACTACAAGATATCACGACCTCAGATGGACCTCTAACTTTTGCTGGTACGTATCCATACTCAAATGATGCATTCTAACCTTGATGAAACGATGTACTAATTTGTGATTTTGTAGGCGAATGGGTGGCCGAGTGGCAAGTTGGAGAAGCTAGTAAAGAGGACTTCCAAAGATTTTCAAAGGCCCAGTTAGATGTCTTTGGACGTGCAAGCTTCGGTGGGCTTATTGGTCGCTAAAACATGTGAACAACCATTGGAGTATGGAGTGGATGATCAAGAACGGTTATATTAACCTCTAAAAATGATGTATACTGTCAATAGATTGAAAAATACAAAGCATACATATACACACATTGTTCAAACAACATCTTATAGCTTATGCTTGGAAAGAGTTAATAAAGGGAATTGATTTCAGCATTCTCACATTTTATTGGCACACTCTAATATTTGTATTCGACGGTTGTACTTTTATTTTAATTTACTTTAGAGTAAACTGCAAAAATGTTCTTGAGTGTATCCCATTTCGCAAGTTTCACTGCAAATTGTGTCCCTCTACCTAATGATCGTTTGGCACAAAGTTTCAAGGTCCTAGGAAGTAATTTTATTTCACAGTCATATGTTATCATTTGAGTAGTGGTTTGTTTCTTGATTAGAAAATAGGAAGTATCTTGTTATGTAAGTTTTACGCTTATGTAACTACTGAGATATGGGATTTCACTCATATCCATTGTCTTAAACGTTTATTTGGTTAATATATTTACTGGGGTGCGGGATTACTCCCTTTACCCAAAAAAAAATACCTAATGATCGTTAGAATTTCTCGTTAGTTACTATGTGAAATGACTATTTACCTCGCCTTCTTCCCCATGAGACGATCAAAGTATCACTAACTGTATATCTTTTTTCTACCCGCAACCAGCGACCACCATCCCCGCCACTAATTTTTCCGTCCGTCTTCTATTACAAGATAAAAGGCCAAACAAACAATAACCGATATAGGTTCGTGAAAACCCACATCAAGTATCCAAAATATGTAGATCTGTCACCACCGGTACTCCACCACCTACACCACCACAATGACGCTAAAAACATATGAAATGCGGGTTTGAAGCATAAATTCTAGGATGTTTTTGATAGATGAATTTTGATTCTATTCTAAGTTCTTGTTTATTGGATGTTTTACAAAAGAAGTCAAGAACAATTTGTGGGTTCCTGTTTAATTCTATAGAACTGATGAAAACCGCAAATAAATGAGTGATATATGAAGTTTTACTTGGTGTCGTACTAATGGTCTATGATGGTTTAGTAATGCGAAATGTGTAAATGCTTGCATTTGTTTACGTTAAGAACATGCTACCACCAACTGGTGATACCCAAATCTTCTTTTACATTATCTTGTTTGTTATCATGCAATATCTCTGAGCCTAGTTTAGGTCGAGCTTTTGTGACTCGTGAAAATAATAAAATATAACAAACCCAAGTTTTGCTCATGAGTTATTGAGATAAAAGAATCTCAAGCTCGGGCTACACACACAACGGCTCAATTCTTGATCATCATTTTCATCCTTAACTCATTTTTTTGTGTTGGTGTCTGGTTGTTAACCGCTGCTTTGGTGTCTGGTTGTTAACCTGCAAGGATGACGACGGCTTCCTCTACATAAGCTACCAGGGTGTAAACACATTTGGATCCGATCTCTAGAAATGCATTTTGGTCAATATGTCTCTAATGAAACTTGCAAATGTAAATTTGTGTTCATACACAATTATACACTTCATTTTCATTCAAGTACATGATTACTATGTGAAAGATTCAAAAAAGCTTGTTTAACCTATCTGAAATTTAACTTGAAAAAAAATAATTAAATTTAAAAAATAATAATAAATAAAAATAAATAAATATAAATAAATAAATAAATAAAAGCCTATGTAAGAACCTTACTTTGTTTGCAAGTAATCAAAATCTTGAAGTTTGGTACAAATTGGTTGGCTTATCAGGTTTTACCAATGTAGTGCCAATTAGTGGAATTCAGCAGGAAACAGAGTTTAAACCCGTAAGCCAACTCTTGAATCTCAATTAAAGATCAACCTTTATTATTATAAACCACAATCAACCAAGATCACAAGAATCGATCTTAATGGAAGAACAATCATTGACCTAGATAAGATCAACCACAATACTATTGGAAGTCTATTGACTAATTATCAATAGTACTATACAACTCTTATCTCACAATCACTCTTAAGCAACAATAAGAACACTTAAACAGATCTTGACCGATTATCAATATAACGAGAGAAAGCTGTGTGCAGCTTTCTTGAGAGAGAGATATGAATCATGATTGAAACCCTAGCTGGAGAAGAGCTTAAATACCCCTTGACCAAACACTTCTAGCAACTTGTCATCAATAGTCCTTGGACTTTAAACAACTTGTCATTATCAGCATAAGCTTTACTTCAACATTATAACTGAAACACAAACATGTCAAAATCAGTCCCTGTAGTATTTGTGTTCCATTTTTGAGTTATTTCCAACATCCCCTTAACTCAAACACGAACATATCAAACAAACCAAGTTTGGAAACCGTTTTCATGTTGAAGTTTATCTAGGCCCTTAGTAAAAATATCGCAGTTTGATCTGGCGATTGAACCTTCGATCTTAATAACCCGGCTAAAATTTTATCTCTCACAAAGTGTAAATCAATCTCTAAGTGTTTAGTTCTTTCATGGAAAGCAGAGTTTGCGGCAATCTTAATTCTTGCTTGACTATCACAAAAGAGTTTAACAGGCAAAAAATGTTCCCAGTTTAGATCTTTTAAAATTTTTAAGACCCAAACAATTTCTGAAGTAGCAGAGGCCATTGCTCTATACTCAGCCTCTGCACTTGACTTAGAAAGGGTATTTTGTTTTTTACTTTTCCATGAAACCAGTGAACCATTTAAAAATATACAAAACCCTGTAACTGACCTCCTAGTAACAACACACTTGGCCCAGTCTGCATCCACATAAGTCTCAAGATTTTCAAAAGAACTTTTAACAATATGTATTCCTCTTCCAGGAGAACCCTTAAGATATCTCAAAACTTTAAGTGCAATTTTAAGATGAGACTTAAGTGGCTTATGCATGAACTGACTCAAACAATGTACAACATATGAAATATCGGGCCTAGTGTGTGTCAAGTAAATCGATTTTCAATTAATTTTTGATATTGATAATGTTGTCCAAAAGCAGGATCAAGTATAGTAGGTTCATTGGTAATAGAAAGACTTTGTTCTAAAGGCAAAGCAGATGGTTTGCATGCTAACAATCCAAATTTAGTAAGTAAATCCAAACAATATTTCCTCTGAGTTAAACATAAACCCTTATCAGTTTCAATAACCTCAATACCCAAAAAGTATTTAAGTTTTCCCAAATCTTTAATCTGAAATTTAGACTTGAGAAAAACTTTAAAACTTTTAATTTCAGCCAAATTATTACCAGTAACAATTATATCATCTACATACACAAGTAAAGCAACAATATTACCTGATTCATTCTTGATAAACAAGGAATAATCACTTTTACTCTGTATGAATCCATTTTCAAGCAAGGCAGTGGTTAACTTAGCATGCCATTGTCTGGGTGCTTGTTTTAAACCATATAAAGACTTTTTGAGTCTACAAACTCTCTTATCATTAACATTAAAGAACCCATCAGGTAAAGACATATAAACAGTCTCATCTAAATCTCCATATAAAAAAGCATTGTTAACATCAAGCTGAAAAATAGGCCATTCTTGCTGAACAGCTAGGTTTATAAGACACCTAACAGTAACAATCTTAACAACAGGAGAAAAAGTTTCATCAAAATCTACTCCTTCTTTCTGATTATAACCTTTAGCAACAAGCCTAGCTTTATATCTATCAACTTCACCATTAGATTTGTATTTTATTTTAAACACCCATTTGCTACCTATAGCTTTTCTACCAACAGGAAACTCAACAATATCAAAAGTATCATTACTATATAAAGCTTTCATCTCACTAGTCATAGCATCCATCCAGTGCTGATACATACATGCCTCCCAATATGTTTTAGGCTCAAAACTTTTGTTAAGTTCAACAACAAAGCAGAGTATCATTTTAAGTTTAGCATAAGTAACAAAATTTTCTAGTCCAAATTTAACTTTAGAATCCACCACATAGTCATTGTATTTATTAGGAAAAGCAGATGTTCATCGGACCTTCTTAAAGAAGGCGATTATTAATAAAAGCGGATCTGCTGCTGGTTCGAGATAAGGGCTGTTTTCACCCTCGAACTACTCACACCTAGAGGAGTTGCGGCCATCTCACTTGTCTTGGTAACCTCATTGGAACCATCGAGTGCCCCAAATCACCTTGTTCATGGTCAATAGTTGGGCGCCTAGATGCGAGGAGGGTCGCCTCACTCTCATGATGATCATCATGAGTATTATCATCATTGGATGTGTCGAGTTGACACAAGTTACTTCATCAAAGAAGTTAACATGATTCAAACTCGGTTGAGAGGGTCGGGAGCAGCAGAAGAGTTTTTAATCTTGAAAGGAAACACATTTTCAAAAAATCTTACATCTCTAGAGAATATAAACTGTTTTCTTTCAAGACTATAAAGTTTATAACCTTTTTGAAAATTGGAATACCCAACTAGAACACATTTCTCAGCCATACTACTAAACTTATCATTACTGGTAAGAATGGTAGCAAAGCAAAGACAACCAAAAGTTCTTAAATGATTAAGTTCAGGTTTTCTTTTAAAAACAAGATTAAAGGGAGACAATCCATTCAACACTGAAGATGGCAATCTGTTAATCAAATAAGTAGTAGTTAAAATGCATTCAGACCACAAATACAAAGGCAATCCCCCCTGAAACATAAGGGATCTGGCAACATTTAAAAGATGCCTATGTTTCCTCTCAACAACCCCATTCTGTTGAGGTGTGTAAGTACAAGATGTTTGATGAATAATACCATTTTTCTCACAAAATCCATTAAATTGAGTATTAACAAACTCAGTACCATTATCACTTCTAAATATTTTAACACACTTTTCAAACTGTGTTTTAATCAGATTATAAAAAATTTGAATATAATCAAACACCTCTTGCTTACCCTTAAGTAAGTAAACCCAAACTATACGGTGAAATCATCAACAATAGTTAAAAAGAATCATGACCTTCTTTACTTTTTACTTTATAAGGACCCCAAAGATCTAGATGAACTAAGTCACCTAAATCCAAAGTTTTATGGTCACTTGAGGAAAAGGCTCTCTAGTTTGTTTAGCTTTGTTGACAAATATCACAAGGCTCATTTTCATCTTTATTTTGGCGATTTCACCCTTGACTTTGCTAAGACTTGGTCGGAGGATGACCAAGTCTCGCAATGCCAAATCTTCTTGGTCAAATCACAAGCAGACTTAAAATTTCTAACCCCTAGGTCAATACCTTGATCTCCATCAAAGTAATACAAACCATCCATCTGTCTACCAATCCCCAGAACATTCATTTCCCTCAAATCCTGAGGTAAAACATAACATTTAGTCTCATCAAAAGCAACAAAAAACTTACTATCTCTAGCCACCTTATGAACAGACATTAAACTGACACAATATTCAGGAACAACCAACACATCATATAATGTTAAATGGTTAGTGAGAACCATATTTCCAACCTTAGTAATTAAGGCTTCAGTCCCATTGGGGTGAGATACCTTAATACCAAGCTTGGAAATATCAATGACATACACTAAATATTTATCAGTATATGTAAGATGTTGATTTGCACCAGAATCTACAATAATACCTGCTGCAACCAATGCAGCCCTCATTTTACTATTATGACAAAAGAACCTTGTAAAGTTTTGATTAAAAAATTTGCTTTTATTGAAGACAATACCTGCCATATTGGCATGCACAGTCTTTCCATTTCCATTATTACTAACAGAGTTCTCCTTAATCAAAGAAATGAGTTTAGATATATGTTCATCAGAAAAGGCAGAGATAGAACTAGAGCCAACAGAATTATTATTATTAACAAATCTCTTATTAAAATTTTGAACACCCTGATTGTTATTATTCTTTCTATTTTTCCCAAAATCAGCAGGATATCCAATGAGTTTAAAGCACCTATCCGGTGTGACCATTGAAGCCACAATGTTCACAGACTAAAACAGGACCACCAGTGGTCCTTCTAGTATCATTATTTCTAGGTCCATTGTTAGGTGCTCGAAAGAAGCGCGGTAGAAGACCTCTGTGTGTTCCCTCTATTTGGAACACTTGAGTTGAACACGGATGAATGAGACTTTTGAGAAGTCCCACCATCTGAACCAGTGACCACAGACCTGTGAGATTCCTCACTAGAAATGACAACAAAAGCCCCTTTAACATCAGGGAGAGGGTGTCTAGACAGAATATTACTTCTTATTTGCATATAAGACTCATCTAATCCCATTAAGAACTGCATTAATTTCATTAATTGATTATGTTTTTTAAAATCATCAGCAGCATGACAAGTACATCTAGGCAACGGAATCAAAGCATCAAACTGTTTCTACAGTGTAGACAACTTATTAAAATATTCAGCAATAGTACTACCATTTTGAGACAAAGAGTTGATATTATGATGCAAGTTAAAAGTAACAGAACCATCAACTCTATCAAACATTTCTTTTAATTCATTCCACACATCAGAAGCTCCTTTAGAAAAAATTTGTCCCAAAAATAACCCTTCTGATATAGAATTTAAAATCATTTCAAGACAACAGCATTCACCCAATCCCATTGTCTACCTAGAACCTCATCAGCATTAGATCTTCTACAAGACCCATCTACAAAACCAATTTTATTCTTTCCTTCTAATGCTAACAACATAGCACAAGACCACACATTATAATTTTCAGTCCCTTTTAATTTGATAGATACAACAGTAAGGGTGGCAGAGTCATTAGGATGCAAATGCAATGGATTACTAAGATCCAATCTGCTAATCAAAGTAACAGGCTCATCAGCCTCATATTCATCATCAGTATAACCATGAACAGACATACTAGAAAATAAGAAAAAAAAACAACAAACACACAAGAAAACACAAGAAGGTAGTTCCCAGGCTTCCTTGCCACTCAAGGTGGTAGGTCAAGGGCAGATCACTCTAAATCAAGAACTACAACTAAACAGATAAACCACACTCCAACAGCAATCACAATCACCTCCAACAATCCCAACTCCTACTCCCCGTCAATCTAAACAAGAAATAATAATAAAGAAAGATAAAGAGTGCGAGAGGTGTTACAGTGCACGCAAATCCAGAAAGCAGCGGAACAAGAACCCAGATTATGACTCTTGAGACAAGAATCATAACCCACACGATCTCAATCAACCCAGAACCACCAAGATTCTCCAGTAAGAATCAAGAATACCAAGAACCAACCACCAAACGAAGCAAGAGATCAAACCCCCAAAAATACCCAAACCCTAATTTTTTTTAAAAATTTGGCGTTTTGTAAAATCTTTTAAAATTGATCAATTAGAGTCAAAAGACACCAATTAATCACAGTCAAATAGGTTTAATCAAACTAATTTGAAAAACCCCCAAATTTTTGAAACCCTAATTTTCCAAAATCAATTTTTTTGGTAAAGGGAGTAATCCTGCATACTAGTAAATATATTAACCAAAAACGTTTAAGTACAATGGATATGGTGAAATCCCATATCTTTTACATAGGCATAAAGCTTACATAACAAGATACTACCTATTTTCTAAACAAGAAAACAAACCACTACTCAAATGATAACATAGGACATAACGAAAACAAAATTACTTCCTAGGTCCTTGAAGCTTGGTGCCATACATGGCATTAAAGGCATCCAAATTCCAGGAAGATCGTAAACCCGCTTCGCATAGTCATCATAGTCATAGTCATCATACTCATCTTCAAACTCTTGGCCACCACCGAATAGATTAACGAGACTCATCAAATGGGTTAGCAACCAACTCATCTTCGAATCGGACACCACGATATCTCCCACTTTAGAAAAGGGTTAACTCTCTTAGTAGAAGAAGGCGGGCGGAATAGAAGAATCACTAGTTTTAGGAGCCACACCGACTCCATCTCTTTCAAATCACTCACATGGGGTTCTTGTGAAAAGACCGCCTTAGTAGACTTATCTTTATTAGCTTCCATTGTACGACCGAATCCACATCCTTGTTGGTGTCATTAGGAGGAGTACGAAAAGCATCCGTAGATTCCATATTAAGAGCCTCAAACCGATTAGATGTAGAGATCTTAGTTCCACTCGAACTAGCCACATCGAAGCATTCTCTAGTGACTTCCACTTTCTTAGGTTCGGGAGGAGTCTTTTGGGTTGATATTGAAGCTGCTTACCCAACAAAGTTTATTAAACCCTCCTTGACCGGAATAGTAGAACCACCTTGATTTCCTTCTTATTAATGACCGTCTTGAAACCATCATTAACACGCTTAGTAGGTCGAAGGGAGGTTCAACAACTTTAGGACATTCAATAAGAGTATGACCAAAATCTTACATTTATCACAATGAGGTGGTTTCACAGTATTCAACCCGTATCTTCTCAATAGTCGAACCCGACCCATCAAGTAACGGTATCTCAACATGAAGGTCGTCCCTAGCACCTCATCCGACTTCACTTCAATCATGCATCTAGCAAAACTACTACGTCCCATGAGTCCTTGCACATTTGGCTAGTAAAAGCATCTAACCTTTTAGGTGTGCCTATCAATGTGGCAAGGAGATTAAGGCCATCATCGAGAAAATATAGCAAGAGGAACATCATGGAATTTAACCCACACGGGATGTTGGTCAAATCCTCTTTAAGTAAGTTGGTGTTCAATGTCCATGGTTTAAGAATAATAGGAACATTTCTAATCAACCAAGGACCGTTTTCAAGCACATCATCAACACTTTCTTGAATTGAACTTAAAGAAGAAGAACCCTTTGCATTCATCATTACCTTTTGTATACCAAACTTAGCCCACGCATTGCGTACAAAGTAATCAACAACGGGAAAAGCAAGGCGTTGACCAAGGAAATACCCATACAAAGTATTCTCAAACCTAGTGTTCACCTCTTCAACCACTTTCATCGGGATGAAAGATCCACACCATTAGCGTTAGTACTACACTTCAACCTACGAAAGTTTGACGTGTGTTTCTTTGGTTCGATAGAAGTAACACCAACAGACGATGAAGAAGGTTGTTTAAAACACCAACCTTCTCAATACCAATGACCCCATGTGCATTCGTATCAACCTTATCATTAGCATTATTATGGCCATTAACATTAGAAGCCATATGACCACTGTATCTTGAGGAGGTTTTGAATAATAACCAATAGCGAGTAAGCATCTCCTCAAACTCCTTCTACATTGCGGCACCTTAAGATGCTCAAATGGATTAGCCCCAAGAGAAGTAGTAGCATCCATCGTCGCATTGGTTTTAATGGTTGCCCATCGTCACCCATAAGAACAAGTTTTCCTCAAAGATTTGTTTTCAATAGCACGAATTTTCAATAAAGTATCATGACCTCTCGCGTGTCATGACTAGGTGTGTCATGACTAGGGCTTGAACCAAGTGGAACCGCTCCACTTGTCCATCGAACGAGAATCGGAAGCAATACAATCCAAGGAACGGTGAGGATTTACATCATGTGGAACCGCTCCATATGAGGTTCACACGCCCACAATCCATTAAGGCATCCTTATCAACGTTAGGCACACCCTCCATCAACACGACCATAAACAAACCCTAACCAAAAGAATACAATCGAAACAAGAAAAAACAACCCGTACCAAACCACGTAATCGCTACGTATTAATTAAACCCTAGTAATAAACTAGGGTTTATAAGCATAATCGGTAATAGATCAACCCATGAATAACAATATATCAATTCGGTAATTAACAATATGAATCAGTAAGAATTAAATAACCATGCACGGTTCACATGCAAAGACTACACACGATTAAATAAATCTACCTCGACAAAAACGAACAAGAATTAAAATCATATACCCACATGCAAGACCCACTATTGTTAATTAATTAGACAACCAATCAACAGTAATGGGCAGTAGGGATAGAGAATAATAATTGGTCGACCAATATGGAATAAGGGTAGAAGAATTGTAATCGTTTTTTCGCTAGAGGGTTAGTCGGTTTTAGGGTTCTTTTTGTCTTGCAAGTTTCTCCAAAATCAATTTTAACGAGCAAGGCGAGTAACCTGGCTCTGATACCATGTAGGAAAACAGAGTTTAAACCCAGAAGCCAACTCTTGAATCTCAATTAAAGATCAACCTTTATTATTATAAACCACAATCAACCAAGATCACAAGAATCTGATCTTAATCAATAAACAAGAACAATCACAAACCCAAGATAAGATCAACCATAATACTTCCACTGCTAATCAGGTGGAAGTCTATTGACTAATTATCAATAGTACTATTACAACTGTTATCTCACAATCACTCTTAAGCAACAATAAGAACACTTAAACAAATCTTGAGTGATTATCAATATAACGAGAGAAAGCGTATGCGACTTTCTTGAGAAGATATGAATCATGATTGAAACCCTAGGCGGAGAAGAGCTTAAATACCCTTGACCAAACACTTCTAGCAACTTGTCATCAATAGTCCTTGGACTTTAAACAACTTGTCATTATCAGCATAAGCTTTACTTCAACATTATAACTGAAACACAAACATGTCAAAATCAGTCCCTGTAGTATTTGTGTTCCATTTTTGAGTTATTTCCAACAATTCTCAATTAGGTGTCTCTTTTTCAAACAAGAAAATAGATCCTCTTTTTAGCAGTTGTAGGGTTAATCTTTCTAAATGTGAGATTTCGGGACATAACAATGTGGAAAATAAGAGGCTTGTGAGTCTATATGGTACAGGTAAAAGGTCAACAGATGAATGAGTTAACGGCTTGAGCTCAAATGGTATCATAAATATTTATTTAGAGGGTGATGGTGGTAGTTGTGTAGTGGTGGTTGAGGGTGGTGGTGGTGCAAATTAAAAAAATAAAAGTGAGGAGGAAGACGAGGGTAAATTAGTCATTTTACAGGGGTTAGAATAGTAACTAACGAGAAATTCTAACGATCGTTTGGCCGAGGGACACAATTTGCATCGAAACATCCATAGTAGTGGCAATTTGCAGAATTAACTACTCTCTCCAACTAAACGCGAATTTGGCGATTTTTTATAACCCTTTGTTGTTTTTTCAATTCTAAATCATTCCTCCAATCCTAGTTGTCTACCAATCATGATAATAAAGTTTTAATTTATCATTCGTGAGTATTAAACTTTATTCTAGTATTGTTAGTGGATTTAGCCTTTGAGTTCGTAAAGGTAACTTTTTAATCGTTTTTAGGGTTTTTTGGCTGTTCGAATTAAGGGATCTCATACGCATTTATTATTCATCGTACTTCGACTTTGCTCGATCTTATATATACTTGGTACAATCAAAACACGATGGGAGATTAATTTCTTGAATCTTAATGTGTTAAAACCCTAACTTTTAGTTATGGTTTTCTTTTTTGTCTACCGGTAATTTGTTGCATGTTGTTTGTTACTAGTGGTTGGTTTCCAATTGGTGTTTTGTGGTGTCCGTGGGTATTAGAGAGACGAAGAAAGGTTTTTTAAAACAATAGTGCTTCAAAAGCTGCAACAACTGATGGTAATGTTGCGAATATTGCTTCCAAAGGTTCCAAATCTGGTGGGAGTGGTTCGATTAAGGAGTCTTCTACTAGTTTGGTCGATCAAACTAGTATAAGTAATGTTAATAGTAATTCTCATGTTGATGGTAATTCGGATACTAATACTAGTGATGTGACTGTGCATGATAAGAGAACTCAATCGGGTTCCACTTCGTTTGAAGGGACTAAATTGGCTACGACATTGGACAAAACATGTATAATGATAAGAATCAGGTTGATAGTGATTTGAATATGCCAAAAACAAGTACTCAATGAGGTTCTACTCCTCTATCGTTTGCGGATATGCTTAAAGATAAAACTCCGAAGAAAATTGTGAGGATTTCCGAGATGAGGAACGATTATTGTGTGGTTGGATCTAATGTCACTATTCCATTGGAAGTAGTTGATGAGGTAAGTTCTCGGTTCGCTAATACTCTTTACGGTTACTTCATTGGTAAGAGACTTGCGTTCCCGGTCGTCGAAAATTATGTTAGGAATACTTGGGCTAAATTTGGTCTGTAAAGGGTTATGCTTAATAATGGCATTTCTTGTTTCAATTTGCAACCAAAGAGGGTATGGAGAGGGTTTTGGAAGAAAGTCCATGGTTGATTCGTTTAGTGCTTATCTTTTTGAATATTTAGACTCCTAACTCGAAACTTACTAAAGATGATATTACTTGAGCTCCTGTTTGGGTGAAAATACATAATGTCCCGGTTGTTGCTTATTCTGAGATTGGTCTTAGTTTGATTACTACGCAAATTGGTCGTGCAATTATGTTGGATTCCTACACGAGTTCGATGTGTCTTAATTTGTGTGGTCGTAATTCATATGCTCGTGCTCTAATGGAGGTCTTGTCTAAGAAAGCTTTACTTGATTCTCCTGTTGTTGCTATCCTATATCCTAATGGGTCTGGTCATTCAATGGAAAAATTAGATATTGAATATGAGTGGAGGCCGCCTAGGTGTGAGACATGTAAATTTTTTGATCATAAAGATGATGGATGTCCTAAGAGAGTGAAAACGGTTGAGAAACATTCGGTTAATGAGGATGGGTTTACTGAAGTTGATAGGAAGAAAGGGGAAGGTAAACAGCCTACTCGACAAGTTGATGGAGTGCGTTTGCAAAAACCAAAGGTTTAATACTAATATAGACCTATTTCCAAACAAACTAATGGTGCATCTATGTCCCAAGTTAATGTTGATCCTAATATTGGTACGTCATCTTCTCCCTCTAGTTCTTCTAATGTTGGTACTAATGAGCAAGTGAAGGAATTTGAGATTTCTAAGCAATCGAATGATAAGCATACTAATTATGTTAATAAGCCCGTTAAGGTTTCTAACTTTAAAAAGTCCTATATTAATGACAATATCGACATGGTCTCGTTGAGAAATTATGTTGATGCTTTAAGTAATAATAACAATATTTTTGACACGGATGATGGGATTTGGTCGACTGATACGGGAGGTACTAAAGAAGTTGTTGATAGTGATAGTGAGGTGGATGAGATTATTGATGTGAACGTTGATTCAGGTACTTTTAAAGATGATATTAACAATAAAAGTAGTTCTTCCAAAACTACTTCTCCATCGCCTTTGAAGAACACTTCTATTGTTAAGAAAATTGAGAAGCTTGAAAAGCTTATTATCGATGGGAAAACTACCCTTGTGGATGATAATGGTAAACCTATTCGGAGGCGATGGTAAAGGAAGGAAACCTATTCTTTAAGGTGGGTGAAGTGGGTGATTCGAGATAGTGATGATGAGGTGTTTGAGCGGATGATCCTATGGGCGATTACTTATCATCGCGAGGAGGACATAACGAGCTTGAAGGTTATCTTTCGATGATTATGCGGCCCAGTCTATGATTTACAGGTAATTTGAGGAATTTAACGATCCATTTGATTTCAAGCTTCAATGCCGTTCGAGAAGTAATCTTTTATGGATTTGTTTATTTGTTTTGCATGTCTTTTATGTTTTAGGGGTTATTGTAGTTGTAAGTAACTAGTTGTTCGTTTATGGCGTGTCATGGCGATCTAGTGGTTGTTCGGCGGTTCTTGAGATTAATGTGGCATTTCAGCCACATTCCATTGTACTTTAAACGGTTTTTTGGTTAATATATTTTATCAGGGTGGAAGTTTCCTTTTTGCCAAAAAAATAATTTGCAGAATTATCTTTTCGGTGACATAACTTGATAATTGGGATATACTCAGGATTATTTTTTTGCAGTTTACTCTTTACTCTTTGCTTTAACTGTTTAAAATTTAGAATGTCTTAATAAAACATAAAAGTATGCAATCATCACCCTAAAAAAAGAGTTTATCAATAACATCTCAACAATAGCTTTGATCATTTATATGTGGTTTCTCGAATCTTTTCTAAATAAGGTACACGACAAATTTTAGTGTAGAAGGACCAAATAATCGAAGCATGAATTTTATGCAAGTTGGAAGGCAACTAGGCAAGTGTGAACTTTTATAATTGGCATGCATGGCCCATTTTGACAAATTAGGTTTGATTGAGATCTTGATGTATAGGTAATTTGCTTTTAAAGCGGTGCGGAGATTCTTACTCCTATAGAAAATTTGTGAACATTTAAATCTCGTTAGGGCGGGGAGTGTTAAAGCACTTTATATTGTTTTGTCAAAAGAGTTTATTTCAGCGTCACTTCAACTCTTTTCTTTTCCTTTATAAAAAACTTTGCAACACCTTTTGTATGCCCTCAACCTTTCCTAGTTTTTAATTAAATATAAAACCAAAACACATACTTTACCGCTAAGAAAGGACTTTAGGAGAGTTTGCCGCCGAAGATATGGTGGAGGGGGTTGCCTCTTTTGCTAAAAGTCGCTAAGGTAGCTCATTTTGCCTTGCCAAAACACCTCACACACCTTATGTTCTTATCTAAGATTTCGGACCCTTCAAAAGTTTCGCCTTGCCAGAACTCGTCACTTAACTGTCTTAACAGGCTTTAAGGACTAAATTTCCGGGTACTTTAAAAGTTTCTTCTACCCTGCTGAGCCCAAATTGAAGCCCGGCAACTAGAATCAAAACACAAAATAAACAGTTTCGTGTACAGCTTTTTTTAATTAAGCACTTCTAATTGGTTGTTGGTCATCCCTTTATTATTATATTTTTTAACTAATTCATATTTTAAGTACTGGCTTTTCCGCATGGAGACACTAAATTTGAGGTTTTCTATGCATTAAGAAGATAGTAGGAAATGAGATCACATAAATAAATTATTATATAACCTCAACTTGTTACAATTAATTGATGAAAACTTAACAAAATAGTTATATAATCACTCTCCATTTTAAAATCTATGAGGATCTATATTCTTTTCCTACACAAGACCTTTGATTTATACTGTGTACATTTCAAAGTAGTTGATTAGGAAAGGTCAAAATGATAAGTCCATACTCAAATAGTCGACTCTTGAGGGTTGTTTTTGTGTTTTCTGTGTTCATAATCTCAAATGGTAGAACATTGAACTCAAACCATCCGAAGATCCGAGCAGTTAATCTCGGAGGCTGGCTCGTAACTGAAGGCTGGATGAAACCTTCTCTCTTTGATACCATCCCAAACAATGATTTGCTGGTTTGTTTAGTTTTGTACCTATTTTCATAATGGTGCACTCGTTTAATGTGTTTTCAAATGAACATGGATTCAAGTTAGATGAAGGCCAAAAAAATTCTCATGGATATGATGTTTGAGCTGTTTGTTTCGAGTTGTGTTGTTTGTTGAGTTCTTATTCAGTTTGTACTTTGTAGTCTTTGTTTTGTCCACAAGCGATTGAAATTCTCTCAAGTTTACATGAACATGACCGGTCGTGTTTCGCCATACAAAAGAAAGACGGGTCCATGAACAACCCCTTTTGTATGTGAGAAGCATGGCCGTCGTGTTCATTTTAACTGAGAGAATCCCAATCCGTCCACAAGGCATGTCTTGTGGCCTTTTTTATTTTGCTTAATTGTAAACATTGTGTTTAGTCTCTTTTAATGAATTGACCCGGTATAAACCCTTTACCAAAAGAAAATATACCAACAAATTATTTTAGCGACGATTCTTATTCGTTATTTATGAATCGTAACTAGGATGGAGCCGCACTTCAGTTCAAATCAATGATGAGTGGGAAATATCTTTCAGCGGAGCATGGTGGAGGCTCGATCATTGTTTCAAACCGTACTTTTGCTAAGAATTGGGAAACTTTCAAGGTATTTTCATTTAACTGTGACTAACGTCAATGTTTTTGCGACTAAAATGCTTGTCACAAAAAATTTAGCGACACTTGTTGTCCACTAAATAATTGAGTTTTTTTTTATCCTGTTGCAGCTATGGAGGATCAATGGGACGAGTTTTCATATACGAGTGTTTAACAAAAGGTTTCTAGGACTTGACTCAAATGGAGTCAAGTTGGTTGCTTATTCTACTAATTCTGAATTGACGTCGGGTATTTTTGAGATAATTAAGAAATCTACTAATTCAAGTCTTGTTCGGATTAAAGCACCAAATGGGTTATTCTTGCATAGTGCTTGTGATGATATTAGTCTTGTCAAAAGTGAGTACCACTTAACCATTTTCTAGCATATCACTAAACATGAGTGATTATAGGCTAAAAGTGAAGAGCTTGTTACCGCGGATTCAAAAGGAGACGGGCAATGGGGCGATAAAGATCCTTCGGTTTTTAATATGTCGATCACGGAAGTATTTCATGGAGAGTACCAAGTAACAAATGGTCTTGGTGCTTTAAGAGCATCCAAAATCATGAAAGTGAGCTTCTTATTTTCTTTTTTTTGGCGTGGACACCTATAATTTCCTTCAAAGACAAATATACAAATAGAATACGGAGTATAAACCTTTTAGGATAAAAATCAGTAGTATTTACATTTCCTGGTTATTTGTGGTTAACAATGTACTCTTTATTAATTAGAATCATTGGAAAAAGTTCATTGTGGAAAAAGATTTCGATTTCATTGCAACTAGCGGATTGAACGGCATGAGAATTCCTGTAGGATGGTGGACGGCTAGAGATCCGACACCACCAAAGCCTTATGTAGGAGGATCTTTGCACTACCTTGATAAGGCATTCTTATGGGCAAAGTATGCATATCTTCATTTCTTACAAGCATTCTTTTTTTGTTGACAAAAACATCATAATATAACATTATATTGGATCATTTCACTAATAGGAAACGCAATTTGAAGGTGATTTTGGATCTACATTGTGCTCCAGGGTCCCAAAATGGTTACGAGCATAGCTCTACTCGAGATGGTGTTAAGTTTATGATATATAAAATACAATAAAACATAAAGGCATCAAAGACAGTGGAAGACTTAAGATCATATGAATAAATTAATTAAGCGAAAGTATGCGTAACGTCCTCTTGCGAATATCAAATCCTCGAGCAAAGCAAAACCACCCTCGAGCAAAGTAAACCAAAGAAGTACTTATTGGTGTAAGAATAATGTCTTACAATGGCGTTCTTGTCTGTACGCGTCTTATTAGCGATTCGATCACGAATGCTGGTTCTTGATCACAATAGAATAACCAAACACCTTGTTATGCTCAAGGTCACCGTAAATCCTTTCTGATGGGGATTCACTCGTCGACCAAGAATAAGAGGAAGAAAAGAAGAAGTTTGGCCTTCTCATGAAATCAAGTGTATCGAAGGATGAATACGTGGGGATGTATTTATAGCGCTTATAGTAGATGTCGTGTTACTTATGGTTTAGATGTGGGATTCCATAGTTTCGGTAAAACAAGCCCAAAAGAAGGTTCCAAAACCGTCTCTTGGCTTGTTTACTTTTCTTCATATCCGTTGACATTTAACGACCAATAGTCACTTTTGATAAGTGCTTATCGCTCGTTTAGTCGTTTATTGTGAATTTAATAATTAAACATAATATTTAATTATTTAAACATCGAGTCTCATACGTAAAGTGTGCAATCCCGTGGTCACGAGTTCGAATCCGGACATTTACGTACTTGTAAATATATACATTATCCAACAGATGGTTCTTTAGAATGGGGTCAATCTGAAGAGAACATACAAGAAACACTTCGCGTCATTGAATTCTTCACAACTAGGTACAATTCATGTCAGCCTTAACTAATTAAAGGAACTTGATAACAAGAGTTCGTTACACAAATATTTGAATCACATCTTAAAGTTTATACAGGTACGCGAACAATCCAAGTTTCTATGCAGTTGGGCTGATAAACGAACCTCGTGCACCAGGAGTCACACTAAGTGCATTGGCCAAGTATTACAAAGCTGGCTATAAAATAGTACGAAAACATGCTCCCAACGCTTTTGTGATTCTATCAACCCGACTTGATGGTGACCCAAAAGAGATATTTCCTATAGCGACCGGCATGAAGGGCGTTGTTATAGATGTTCATTACTACAATCAGTTTTCACCTATTTTTAGCAACATGAACAGCCAGCAAAACATTGACTTCATTAAAACAAACCGTTCTAGTGAGCTACAAGCCATGACGACGTCAAATGGACCACTCACTTTTGTTGGTATGTATCTACAACATCTTTATGTCAAATTTTAAGTTCGACATGATGAACTAATTTGTGATTTTGTAGGGGAATGGGTTGCCGAGTGGGAAGTAAAAGGAGCTTCTAAAGAAGACTACAAGAGATACGCGAAGGTTCAACAAGAAGTGTTTGGACGTGCGAGCTTCGGGTGGGCTTATTGGTCGCTAAAAAATGTTAACAACCATTGGAGTATGGAGTGGATGATCAAAAACGGCTATATTAAACTTTAGAAATGTGGTTGAAATTATTCTTTCTGTCAAGCAACTTTGTTTGTTTCAATTCAAGAGTAACAAGTTCTAAACCTATTACCTAACCAGCCCACTTTGTGAGACACACGCTCTTAACAATTTGGGTCATAAGGGCTCACCGTATCAAGCCTGAAAAGCCCACGCCCGTGAAGCCGAAAGAAACGGTGACAAGCTGGCCTTTTCGATTTTTCATGCTATAATTCTTAACTTGGATTAAATCAAAATGGTTCATAGCATTTGCCATGATAACTTTATCAACTATTATGTAAATATTTCTAAGGAGTTGGCATTAATATTTAAAAAAAAAAATGATGTGAAGCAAACTCTTGTGAATGAGCCTACAATGGCTTGGCCCATTTTCATTGTATCCTACGGTGAATATGGAATAAGTTTCACGTACCTCAAATCCCCGCAAGAGACTTCATGGTCAACGTAGACCCTATACAATTTGCATGTTTAAATGTTAAATTCACCTAATAAAGGTTAAGGATCTACGTTATACACTTGCTCCATCGTCCCGTGATCTCTACGTACTTTATAACAACCTCAAACACCTGCCTATTGTTAACAAAGCAGTGTCAAAAATGTCACCAATATACTCAAAAGCCCAACACTTTGGGTTTGTTTGTTTGTTCGCTATGTTCATCATTTCTAATGGAAGAACATTATCGCAAAGCACAAACTATCAGAATATCAATGCTGTTAATCTTGGAGGTTGGCTCGTCATGGAAAGCTGGATGACGAATCCTGATCGATCTGTTCGATAAAATCCCAAATAAATGTTTCTTGGTTCGTATCGTTTTTTAATTTGTTAAAAGAAACAATAACAAAAACATGCTAAGCTAAACGTGCAGTTTTTAATTTAGGTTCTTTTGCGCATTGTGTTTTTTTTTTCTTTTCTTATACGTTTATGTTCGTTTAACTTATTTTCACATGTACATAAAAACAAGTCAAACGAACACAAACTTTAATATATTTGGCAATTATTTTTTGTATAATTTAGCATGAATCATGCATTTAATTACTAGGATGGAGCGAAGCTTACATAAAATCCTTAACAACCGGCCGGAAGTTTCTTTCTGCGGAGTCCAGTGGAGGTGAACTTGTTGTTGCAAACCGAATGTTAGCGACAAAAGTTGTCAGCTTAATTGAATACTTATCAACCCATTTCACCTTTTGGGGATCGTTTTTATACATAGTTTATACTGTTGGTTTGATTTTTGGTGCAGTTGTGGAGGATCGATGAGAATAATTTCCAGTTACGAGTGAATAACAAACAATTTCTAGGACTTGACTCTACGGGGATTAATTTGGTTGTTGTTACTAAAAAATCTAAAGAAGCGGGTATTTTTAAGATTATAAAAGAAACTGAACCTGATGATCTAACTAGGCATCTGATTCGTGTTCGGATTAAAGGACCAAACAATAAATTCTTACAGGTTATCTTGTCAACATTTCATATCTATTATCAAAATTTATATCTCAACGTAATTCTTTTATAACAATATATAAGAAAAAAAGCTACTAATTCTGGTGCTTGTGTCGTTTCATATGAATATAGGCAAAAACGGAAGATCTCGTGACTGCAGATGCACAGGGAGACGGGCCATGGGCAAACGAAGATCCTTCGGTTTTTAGTATGACTATTACTAAAAGTTTGACAGGAGAGTACCAATTGACAAATGGTTCCGGTCCTAACAAAGCACCACAGATTATGGAAGTAAGATTTTGGTTATGCTATTTAAGTGTCTTGAACACCGGACCGATCGACTCAGCCGTTTGAAAAACTGGTTCTATTTTAAAAAATCATGGTCTTTTATTTTGTGGGTTACTAATTTACTATTGTTGTTGCAATCATATCATCAATCACTCAAAAAACAAATCAGATAAATAATGAAATATGACCAATGAAATAAAGTACCAAAATAATATCACATTGCCTTCAACTCAAAGTCAAGCATAGTAGCATACAGCCATACAAGTAAATATCATTTCAAAAAAAATATCAAAGACCAAATTATTGACTATTGACTTGTTATGTTCACTTAACTAATAGGTTAACATAAAAAATAGAAGTGATTTATAATCATTTTTTTTACCATCTACCACTAAATTTACAGGTGATCATTGCAAGACAACACCACGCATGCATGATTTAGTGGTGGATGAAAAAAATAAATGGTATACAAATCACCTCCCATAAAAAATATCAAAGACCAATTTTTTGGTTTAATATTACTTTGTGCTTTACTTTATTGTTCTTTATAAGGATCATTGGAGCACATGCATAGAAGAAGCAGATTTCAAGTTTATCGCACAAAGTGGATTAAATGCTGTGAGAATTCCGGTAGGCCGGGTGGTGGACAGCTTTTGATCCAACTCCGCCGCCTCCTTATGTAGGAGGATCTAGGCAATATCTCGATAACGCTTTCTTATGGGCCAAGTATGCTTTTGTTCAATTTGTATAAAACGTATATTTCTTGATAAAATTTGTATAGCACAGTAAGTAATTTTATTTTCCATTGATCGACTATTTCTTTGGGTAGGCAAAATAATTTGAAGGTGATATTAGATCTACATGCCGCTAATTATTCCCAAAATGGTCATGACCATAGCTCGAGTAGGGATGGTACTATTAGATTTTGGTGAAACAGAAGAAAGCATACAAAGTGTTGAAGATAATCTACATGATTGGATTTGGATTCAACGACTTCCTACTGTTAGTCGCCTTCTCGTTCTAATAAGGCTGTCAAAGAGAACCGTTAGGAGTGGATGGGCCGTAGGCGGGGTCCACCTCCGACAGTCAAGTTAATATCTTGTTGTGGCAGATAAAAAGTGTTATATGATGAGTTAGAGATAACACGGCATCCGTGTATATATGGCGTGGATTAGGGTTTAGGTGTAGAATGGCCGACGCCGGCCGACCCATTCCCTGGCCGGTCCGGACCATCGTCAACAGCCCCCAAGTCTAGTATGAGATAGCGCAGGCTATGTTATGCTAGACTTAAGTTCTAAAGTCACAGTGGGTGAAAGTGGAACCCGCGTCCGCATCCCAGGTAGGCGTACCTTTTGTACCAAGTGGTGACACAACATGGTGTGATGAAGACGTGCTTACAGAAGTCTTGTGTTGTCTTGCGACAAAGATGTCTTGACGAAGGCGTGCTACTGCGCAGAGTGTCTTGTTGTCTTGCGACAAATAAGTCTGACGGAAGGCGCGCTGCGATAAGTCGACAAACACCGATCGGTCTTGCGACAAAATGTCTTGTTGTCTTGAGTCTTTACAACCAACGGAGGACGTCTCCCTGCGGCATGTTGGTGCGAATACTCAATTCGCTTGATCCGCTTCCAAATATACCGCGCACGGAAACAATGGTAGGATGTACCCTGGTAGCCCCCCAAGTTTGATGGTGCTACTCGTGTAGGAGCATTAAACTTATATATGCCTGCGTAAAACACTCAATGCAAAGATTAAAAGTATATGCCGCGAATCGCAAAGATATAAAACCTAATGAAGTGAAACAAGAAGCAAAGACATAGCATGAATAATATTGCATAGCATAAATAATATATAGCACATAGCATATAAGAAAAGTGGCGGTCTTGCACCCGTCGTGGGATGCGCACTCGAGCGAAATAATTAATTGTTTTTTTTTTCTTTTTTAATGTATATAATAAAACTCGGATGGATGTACCGTGACCGCAACTAATGAGCGCAGATAGATTTATCGTAACCACATAGACTCGAACGTTTCGGATGATCGCAGATGTTTATACCACGGCTTTTGGTCCGGTCGCATCATGGCGATTGACTAGCATCGTGGTATTCGCGCGTCGCGCTCTCTGCGAAGATGTCCAACGCACGGCCTAACGCGGGTAGATTTATCGCGATCGCTTTGCTTGAGCGAGCAGCGCATCAACCGTAAAAGCGATGTCGCGCGAATTTATCGCGGCTAAAAGATAAAATAGCTCCGATCGTGCGGGCTTTTCTTAGATCCAATCGTGCGGATCAAAAGATAAAATAGATCCGATCGTGCGGATGTTTTAAAATAGGTCCGATCATGCGGACTTTTTCTTGTATCTTATGTAAAGAAAATCATGAATCGTATACATGTTATATTAGATGTTGGTTCACGTGAATTAAACAACTAATAATTATAATATTATAAAAAATAATGATGATAATGTATAGCATCGGATTATACGCATCTAATATTACGCATGATGATAATATTATAATATTACGTGAATTAGACACAGATAGCATCGGATTGTACGCATCGAATTATAATATTACGCATCTAAAAATGATGCTTTACGAGAACTTGTCGTCCAAGTTAATAAAATAATTTTCGCATCTAGAGTGATATTAAGTGTTACCGACTTGATGGGAAAGCAAGTTATACGAGCTTTATGCTTTTCGGTAATATGAGAACACGAAGCATAGTTTATTCGTGGTCACTGATGGCGCCAACTTGTTGAAGATAATCCACATGGATTGGATTCAACGACTCTCCTTGGCTGTTAGTCGTCTTCTCGGCCCTAATAGGCGCATCAACAAAGAGAACCGTTAGGAGTGGACCGGGCCGTGGCGGGTCCACCTCCGACAGTCAAGTTAATATCTTGTTGTGGCAAGAAAAGTGTTATATGATGAGTTAGAGATAACCCGGCATCCGTGTATATATAGGCGTGGACAGGGTTTAGGTGTAGAATGGGTCACGACGCCGGCCGACCCATCTCCGGGTCAGGACCATACGTCAACACAAAGGACAGTTGATGTTATTTAGATCTTTACTGCTAGGTAAAGTTTAGTAAACTCTATTTAGGTCACTCAGAAAATACGAATTTGACAACCTGATTTTCTAATTCGAATTAGAATATGTATTTAGTATATATAGGTACGCGTCACACCCAAGTTTATATGCGGTGGAGCTTTTAAACGAGCCTGATGCACCAGAGGTCCTGCCAGAAAACTTGACGAATATTACGAAGCTGGCTATGAAGCTGTACGTAGGCTTGCTCCTGATAAATTTGTAATTATATCCAGTCGTACTGGTGGTCAAGCACAAGAGCTTTTTGAAGTTGCGAAGGGAAAGAATAATGTTGTTATTGATGTTCAGCACTACAATCTCTATTGGGATATTTTTAATGATATGAACGTTGAACTAAACATCAATTATATCTACAATAATCGTTCTGATGAACTACAAAGTATCACGAACCCTAATATAAGATTTTGTAGGCGAATGGGTTGCCGAGTGGAATGTGAAAGATGCTCAACCAGAAGACTACCGAAGATTTGCTGAGGCTCAACTAGAGGTGTATGGAAGAGCAACTTTCGGATGGGCTTATTGGTGGCTAAAAAATGTGAACCAAAACCATTGGAGTATGGAGTCGATGATAAATAGTGGTATCATTACACTACAGAAATGTACGGATCTACTTTTTATCGTTCAAAATCTACTATTGATCGACTTTAATATACAAGCGTATATACATAGCTTGTAGACGAATAGACGATATTGCAAGAGTTCGAATAAAATAAGTTATCTACAGTTGAATAAGGATTCATCAATTAAGTTTCAACAAAAGCTTGATCATTTTGGGCTCGTTTTAGCCCACTAGGCTAACATAGCTCAATTGGTCTCACATCTTCAGATCAGAGTTTGAACTTTGCTACCCCAAATATAAATGCTAATCTATTTAAATGTTTTAGAACGCTAGTTAATAGTTAGTCTTACAGTCGTGCAGTGACATTCAGTGAAGCGATACGCCTTTCTCGAAAACTTCGCTGGGGAATAAACCCTACTCCTTTTTAAACTCGCCAAGAAAACCTCATCGTTAGTGACTCGAACCCAAGACTCCAAAGAAAACCCAAATATATGAAGAAATTTATAAAGTTGCATCTGTTGTGAAGAAGAAATCCTAATTCTTTTAAAAACTAACCTAATAAATATTTTTTGATCACCCAAAACTAACCTAACATGCCATTTCACTTATGTTCGACTTCAGAATCCAATAGTTCTTTAATTATTAGAAAAACCCGAAAACCTACACACATAACACCAAAATTCATGTACTCATTTGCCCCATTTTCATACATGTATTATACGTATAATTAAAGACGATTTCAAACCCTACATTGACATGTCAAAGTCGACTCTTGTGATGGACCATTTCGCATATGGGGACCAACTTTGAATCCAAAAATCATTTCAAATGATTTAAACGTCCCCAAATAATGACATTTCAAAGGCTCGAAATACTTAAACTCATATAACTCAAATTAAATAGTTTCGTAGCAATGTTATGGTCAGAGGTCTGATTGTAAATTAGATGAATCAAATTGAACTATCATAAGCTACTTAGTAATTTATTATTCATATGACCATTATAATATGTGTTATTAAGAACACATGCAAGAACATAGTGTGACTTATTATATATATTGGCCTTGTGTCCATGCGGAGCATTTTGTGTTGTCTATTTGACCGTATCGATCTTGTGCTCTGTTTAACCTGTCAATCCATATATATAATTCAAGTCCAGTAATCAGATATACCTGTGATCACGATGCATGGGGTACATATATAGTGATGGGCAGAGACAAGGCCAGCCGGCCAGGGGCTATTATGTTCGATTGGACTCCCGTTGTTCAGCGTAGCTGATAAGTATTAAGATCGTGACATTAAGAAAACTTTATATTAGTGCTAGGACCAAACCTGAAGCAATATAATGCCATCGATATTATGAGATATTTGAGTATACTTTTAGTAATAGAACCAGTCTTCCAAAAGCATTGACGCATGCTCAACTTGACAACATGTCATGTGTTACAAAATGTAACTTGTTATAAAAATGTTGTTTTCAAGTGACTTCTAAGCATGGAGTGATGTTATAAACTCAACTTTTTTCATAAGTTTACCCTGAAAAAGTAGAGCTAAAGATTAAGATATTAAAAAGTTAAAGAAAGTGAACGTTAAGGAAATTCGTAAAATGATTAAGAAAACTTGTTAAAGTATGTTATATAAGTGGGAAAGAGCCAAATAAGTGATTCACGAATAGTAATAAAATGCAAGTTGGGAGACAAATATGGTTGGACCCATTTGTGCAAATAATTGACACCCATCGGTGTTTAAGAGTCCCACCAATAGAAAAATAACTACATCACCATAATTGAAGTTGTTTATTTATAAAATATGTAGTCTCACTATAATCTAAGATATTTATACAAAAGATTTTTATTGAGTTAAGAAGTTGAAGTGGTAATTGTGTATTTAAATTTGTATTACTACCTTTTGAACTATACAAAAGCTCCCTTCATTAGCTGAAGCGGAGACAAGAGGGACGTCGCACTTAGCAAAAAAAAATCAGAACAGAAACACTTTAAAATATCTGATTATTTTTGTAATTTGCTCTCTTAACGAACTGATTTTTAGTATAATTTTTAAAATTATGAAAGTTTGTCCTTTTGATTATAACTTTCTGGTTCTGTCCTTGTTCATTAATTGACTAATATCATAACCAAGTTACTAAGATACTCTAAGTTATTATTAGTCCACAAGGAATACCAAAGCATGTGGCATCATTTCTTAGAATATCAAAGGCATGCCTAAATCCATTACCAATACATGAAATATAAAATGACTTGGATCACTAAATATTGGATGGTGAGGTGTTAATTGGTAGCCAAGTGGTTTACTAGATATTTTGATTTGATAAGTATGGGAGAAATGTACCATTTGAAATTTATTTTTTCGGTTAACCATTCGTTACTAAATCATGAATTGAAAAGTTATACGATTTGGTTAACCAAATCGAACCAAATCGAAAAGCAGAAGTCTCAATTCCGCTAAAGTAAAACTAGTATAAATACTTGATTTCAAATAATATAAGAACCCGCTTGTCCGAGTAAATTATATGAGCTATATATTACGAGTACTTTTCTAAAATCAAAAAATAAACACTACTAGAAATTAAATACTGCTAGTATTAATAATTTTTTTACCAACGATTGATAAAAATAGCATTTAAGAACCATTATACAAACCAAATTTTTTAAATACAATTTTTCAATTTACCAATAATTCATATTGTTATAATTATTGTAACGGCAAAACATGAAGAAAAAAAATGCCATTGAAAAACGAAATTTACATTTTAAAAACATGCACTCAAAATGAAGAAAAAAAAATGGATTTACAATAAAAACACAAGTTTGTTTATATACGTGAACAAGTTTGTTTATACTCTACTATTCACTTGAAAATAAGATATCAAATATATTATATATAATTCAGATATCGAAGTGTTCACCAACCGGCCTTTTATAAATAAGTGCAGCTAGAGGACGACAGCAATAACAATAATTGCATGTAAAAGGACCAATAATAATTTTACTTTGTATTTTAATGTGAATCATAGATTGAGATTGGTGGTAACATACGAATGGCTCAAAATTTTACTTCAAGAATCTCACTTTCAATGATATCGAGACCTGCATAGATGGTCCAAATGCTCCTACATTTATAAATTCATATATATTAATTTAAGGGTAAGAGTGTACGGTGCAGTGTGGTATACTCGTGTTAGTGTGGTAATTTTTGGACCGACGGTGTCGTCATTCGTGCCATGTTGCACCAGTCTTGCTCGACGTTTGTTCTTTCATTGCTCCACCAAAGATGATGTCGATATATTTTTTGGTGAGTGAGTGAAATATTTTTGGTGATGTCTTTATGAGATCTACGTCACCAATAATGATTATCGAAGTATTATTATCGGTGGGTGTTTTATTTATAGATAGGATGATTAGATGGCACATCAATAACGGTTATTAGTCTTGCTCGCACCCAAATTTCTTATATATAACTTAAAACGATTGGTTAATAATATTACATTAAAGGAAACTAAACTATATCTATTTTTTATTTTTATTTTTGCAAAACGTGAAATATGTATATTGATATAAACACAAATTACAAGATTTGTAATACAGTCACTAAGATAGACATGCCCATCTAGTTAAAATTCATATCAACTCAATACTATCCAAAATCATACACCTTTAAGACTCTGATGTCTGATAACAACTATGACTGATGTTTCTTCATACAGCAAGACCATGCTTTTTTGATAAGATCAACTGCACAAATCCAATGCTGCAACATGACCAACACCTGAATTCACCCATAATGCACCAAGACCATAACCTCATAATTACTTTCAATACCTCCTTCCTTACTTGACCATTCAGCCAGCATCCACAATAAGGCAAGGGGAAAGGAGGAATGGCATCATTATGTGGGTTATATCCACCCGACATTTCAATCAAGGGCTATACCAGGTTTACTACATTTCCCTTTGTACAAAAGGATTCATAAACCTGGAAACACACACCTTGAGGGAGAATCACCTAACCCCCTATGGCAGTGCATAGCTTGGACCAAGTAGGTTCATCTTTCACTCCTCATTATTTCAAGCTACATGCACTGCCCTACATGTTCATACTGTAAGTGTATTATGTTTTGATAATTACAGAGTCCCAAACCAGGATATATTAATACACGATAAACCCTAGTGAGTCATGGGCTTGAGCCCGTACATAGGAAAAGGGCCGAATACAAATACTATAATACTAACACACCCCCGCAGTTTGAGCGGGAGGACACCGGACACTCAAACTGTCGCGAAATTCTTCAAATAAAGCGGAAGGTAATCCCTTAGTGAAGATATCCGCAAACCGACAATGGCGAGGGCACATGAAGGACTCGACCGACTGCAGCTACCAAATCCCGAACAAAATGGATGTCAATCTCGATATGCTTGGTTCGTTCATCGCCGAACAGTATTCGAGGACATGTAGACAAAGACGACATTATCGCGAGATACAAGTGTTCTTTGAAGATCTGGGAGTATGAAGCTCTCAAGAAGATTCCGAACCAACATGTTTCAAAGAATGCGTTGGCAACCCCACGATATTACGCCTCAAAGACTAGAACGAGAAAGGGTCGGTTGGCGCCAGAGGACCATGAGCAAGTTGTTGCCAAGAAATACACAATATCCGGTAGATCTCGAGTGGTTGGGCAACCACCCAATCAAGATCGAATATGCAACCAATGAGGTAGTAGAAGAAGAATACAACTACAACCCGTCATCCAAAGTACCTCGAATGTAGCGCAAAATCCGTTTGAGTGCAGAGAAATGAGGCTCTCGCGGATCATGCATATCAAGACACACCCGTTTGAACAAGATAAGATATATCGGGACGAGTGAATGTGAGGTAATCAAGAGACATCGCAAGGCTCTGGATATAAGGTTGGATCGGATATCAAGCGCCATCATCGCCCGGTTTAGACTCGTGTCAACCGAGTCCGACCGAATTGCAATCAACCATGCGAGCACGCTCGAGGATCTCAGATAGCATACTGCACTGCGATAAAAACATACCGAAGTGTCACGAGTAATGAGATATGCCCAAAAATAATTTAGTGATCCCAATCATCATGAGAACTCCTTATGAAGAGCCGCAATAGTAATCCATCAGAAGAAGCAGTCAGTACAATATCATCAACATATAATAAAAGATAAGGAGTGTCAGTCCCCTGATGATAGATAAACAAGGAGGTGTCACAGCGACTATGTGTAAAGCCAATCCCAAGAACATATGTAGCAAAACGCTGAAACCAAGCCCGAGGAGCTTGTTTCAACCCATACAGAGACCTGCGTAACAAACATACATAATTCGGGTGCTCAGTATCACGGAAACCAGGTGGCTGGTGCATGTAAACAGTCTCAGATAAATCCCCATGCAAAATGCATTCTTAACATCAAGTCGGTGAACCGCCAATGTCTAAGCGGCCAAACCGAGGGCGGTGTGTATAGTACCAGCCACAACCGGCTAAAGGTCTCATCAACATCAACCCCTATCTCGAGTGTCGCCATTCGCGACAAGCGCGAGCCTCAGAAGCGATCCGAGTACCGCCACCAAGTACTTGTGACGAAATAACCACATACAATGAACAATATTGGTGTCCGTAGGACGAGGTACAAGAATCCAAGTTTTGTTTTTAATAAGATCATTAAATTCATCATACATAGCATTTAACCAATTAGGGTCATGAAAAGCAGCATTATAGGAACGGGGTAAAGGGGAAACTGTAGACATATGACAAGCGTAACGAGGATTGGGACGGGTAGTCCCGACACGAGAACGTGTAACCATGGGATGAACTGATGTCGTGGTTGGGGTAGGGTCAGCAACATGAGGGGGTCTTGGGAAACGGAAACGGAAATGGGGGCCGTTGGTTGTGTAGGAGGGGTGGGCGGTGGTGGGGAGGGAGGTACGATCGGTGACGCCGCAATGGGAGAAGGTGGGGGGTCTAGTATAAGTGAAATGGGGGAAGGAGGTGGGGTTGTTGGTGTAGGATCAAGTGGGGTTGGTTGTTTGGTGGAGTTGGGGTGAGTTTGATAATGTTGGAAATGATGTTAGGTGAGTCATCTAAGAAGTCGTAGGATGGTTTCACAGTGGGTGTGGTGGTGACAAAGGGAAAAACGGTCTCATCAAAGGTGACATGGCGAGATATAATGATTTTGTTTGTGTTTAGGTCTAAGCAACCATTATTGGTGGCATGTCCCAAAAATATGGATGGTGTGGCTCGTGGTCCAGGTTTGTGGTTGGTATCTATATGAGGATAACAAAGACACCCAAAGACACGTAAAATAATGTAGTCAGGTGGGGTGCCAAACATGCGTGTAAGGGGAATGTCATTATCAATGGCACGGGAGGGTAGGATATTTAAGAGGTAAACGGCCATGTTGAGGGCTTCGACCCAGTAGTTCGGGGTTGGTGGGCTTGAAAAAGCAAGGTGCGGATAAGGTTGTTAATGGTGCGAATCATGCGTTCAGTTGCCATTTTGTTTCGAGGTGCGCGGGACGGGAGAAACGAATTCGATTCCATTCTTTGTTAAATAATTTATGAAAGGCATGGTTATCAAATTCACCACCATGGTCACACTGAAATGACTTAATTTCACGGTTAAATTGAGTTTTGAAAAATGTACGAAATAATGTAAATTTGGACAAAACATCAGATTTGTGAACTAACGGATAAACCCATACATACCGAGGATAGTGATCCGAAAAATAACATAATATTTGAAACCGCATGCACTCGGGATGGAGAAGCCCACAGTCCGAGTGAACAATATCAAAACAACTTTGAACCAAAGTAGATGAACTAACAAATGGAGTTTCACGTGTTTGCTGTCGACAAGCATGACAAAGCACGGAGAGTTCTCTTTATTACATGAAATTGAATTATTAGAAATAACACGACGTAACACTTCACTTCGGATGACCAAGACGTTGATGCCACGATATCCGACTTGTGAGATAAGCTTGAGGAATTGGATAAGGCTTGGTGACGTGGTAGAGATCGCCATGCTATCACAATGAGCAACACCGACGGGTTTGAAAATCCTTAACAGAAAAACCAAAGGGATCAAATTCAACAGTGTAATAATTTTCACATACAAACTGAAGCACATAAATTAAGTTTTTAACAATATGAGGGGTGATAAGGACATTATTTAGGTGAAGAGGTCGAAAGGGGTTGGTAAAATGCTATGGCCAGAGTTGGTGACGGGAATAGTGTGCCCGTCACCAACTGCAACAAATGAATAAATACTCGAATTAAATACACCATTAAGATTATTGACCAAGTCATTTAGGTGAGACGACGCACCTGTATCCATATTCCAGTTTCCAGGAGCGGGTTCATGAAGGGTGGGAGTGGCAAATGCATGTGGTAGAATAGTCTCTTGACCCGAAACTGCCCCTAAAGTTCCCCCCGAAGCAAACTGACATGTCACTCCCGGTGCAGGTCCAAGGATACCCGTTTGATTGTGAGCCACAGCTAGTAATTGAAAGTGGACTGTTGACTGACCCTAGTTCGCGAACTGTTGGACTGGGTATGACTGACCCGAGTAACAAAGCTGCTGAATGGACTGTTGCTGCTGAACCGGGTGCACATATTGTTGTTGGACTGGTAGTGACGACCGTTCACAAGCCGCCGAATGAACTGTTTGTGCGGATCGTTGTCTTTGTTGAACCGGTTGTGTGAGCTGCGCCGCGAATCAGATAAACAGAGGGTTCACAAGCCGCCAACCGTGAACTGCCTTGGCACCCAAATCTCGTGGACCCGATGTGATAAGCAACTGGGTTCACTGCCTTTGGTGGACCAGATGACGAGGGACCAACGAATGGTTCATTACAACCCATTTTGGCCAAAAGGGTTTGTAGAGTTAGTATGTCAGTAGGTGTTAAGGTATTGGTAAATGAGTGAGATTGAGGGGGCCCAGTACCATGCATACCACTATGCAAGAATTTACATATAGCACCAAATCGACAGGATCCTTTTGCCCAATTTAAGCATGGTTTGTGAACTTTGTCCAAGGGTGAAGATGAACGACGGGAGTTGGAGCCGTTGTTGGCTAATAAGACCAAGGGTGAGGAGGATGTGGAATCGGATATGGTTTCGTGAGTGCGGACCTTTAAGCGCATTTCCTCCGTGGTTAGCATGGACCTAACAGTTTTAAGATCGGGAAAGGGGTCCCGATGTGCAATGATGGTGGGCACGTTATCATAACTTGCGGGCAACCCTTCCAACGCAAAGGTTACCATATCGTCATCATCTAAACTCGAGCCAAGGCTATTCAATATTGTTGCAATGGATTCAATTTTACGAAAATAGGCATCAATGCCCATATCACCAAGCTTTAAGGAGCGTAACTCCGCTTTCAAAGCAATGAAGCGAGTCCTTTTGTTGTCAGAAAAAATGGCGGCTAGGGTTTCCCATGCTTCATGGGCCGTTTTAGGGTTTGCGACGACAAGCCGTTGTTGAAGGGTTTTGGAAATAGTCAAAAAGATCCAAGAAAGAAGAATCGAATCTATTTTCAACCGTTCCGCATCCGGAGGCGAAGAGGTGCTTGGAGCATCTTGGCCACTCTTGATTTCAAGGTGATCCATTAGTTGGTTTTCACGACAAAAATAGGTGATGATGAGTAGTTCATCTCATCCACGTCGAGTCGAACCAGGATTATGTTATTTAGGTTGGTGATTGCCATTAATTTGTCAGAAAGGAGAAGAGTAGGTTGAGGGGGAGGGGTCGATGACAGTCATTATGAAAGAGAGTGGATCGAATTAAGAAGGGAAAGGTGAAGTGGGAGAGGCGACAGAAGATGAGGAGCAGAAGAAGGTGAGCAGCGAAAAAAAATAGGGTTTATTAGGATCGGTATTATTTGACTGATACCATGTAAGTGTATTATGTTTTGATAATTACAAAGTCCCAAACCAGGACATATTAATACACGATAAACCCTAGTGAGTCATGGGCTTGAGCCCGTACATAGGAAAAGGGCCGAATACAAATACTATAATACTAACACATACTACCCTTCACACCCAGGTAACCTACTTTATGAATGCCTATCCATCTTTAATCCAAATATTCATTACTACAACAAGTTTAATTACCTAACAAATGCCTATTAAGAGTCACAAACATGAAACTTGTTTCAAGATGTAAAGTTATTCATGTTACAAGGCATTCTCTTGTGATGAACATAAGTACTCTATTTTTCAAGTCAGAAAGAGGAGAGCAACAAGATAAACCTTTATCATCGGTATGAACCTCATCATCTGCTTTTTATTAGCATAATTTGTAATGCCAACAATCACTTGCCTAATTCAGGTTATATTCT
Organism: Chrysanthemum lavandulifolium; assembly: GCA_022545495.1. Lineage (NCBI taxonomy): Eukaryota > Viridiplantae > Streptophyta > Magnoliopsida > Asterales > Asteraceae > Chrysanthemum > Chrysanthemum lavandulifolium. The sequence goes on along the minus strand of CM040244.1, from coordinate 8,263,835 downwards.
ACCGATATATTTGACTTTGTTCACAAATGCAGGCTGCACATTCCATTTATGAAAAACTTGGATCACTTGATTGGTTTTATGAACTTTCAGTCCCATTAGTCTCACTCTTACAGAGTCAGTGATAATATCAATAATCATCTTTGCACTTCTTCTTTCTTGTGTAAATAATCTTTTGTTCCTTTCCTGCCATAGGTAGTATACCATTGCCCCAAACACCAGCTTGCCCACTATGATGACAATAGAGTTATTAGGAAAACATGTAGCAAGTGCATTTACTGTATCTTTCTAGGTAAGTGGTGTTTGCCTTAATGCTTTGCTGTTTTGGAATTCATTCCACACAGTTTTTGAAAACTGATATTGGAAAAAAATGTGGTCATGTGAGTCAGGAAAACTTTTACACAAAGGACACCTTATATTGATATCATTATTCCACATCATGATTCTGTCTTGGGTCTGTAACCTTTCATTTACAGCCATCCACACAATGAACATATGGCTTGGGATACCCTGAGAGAACCACACAAGCTTATTCCATTGTACCTCAACATTATTGTCTCTAAATTCTTCCCATGCTATATTGATACTGAAGTCAACCTTCTTATTTCTAGTAGTCTTCCAAACTACTTTGTCTTCCTCACTAGCTAACAAAGGCACACTTATAGTTTGTAACATAAGAAATTGAGTGAGCAAACTATAATGGGCCAAATCCATCTTCCATCATTAACCATTTCTGACACAATGCATTCATTACCGAAACCAGCTTCAATTATTTTGTTACTGCATATAATATCACAAAGAGGCCCAGTCTTACTCCACCAATCATATCACATAGAAGCTTTCTACCCATTACCAATATTGTAAAAAATATGCTTCTTAGCTTTTTTCCCTTAGAATCAAAATATTTTTCCACATCCAGCTATCAGAGTATTTTCTCTCCACCTCCCAAATGCTTTTTCCTTCTAGTTTGACAATGTTGATCCATTTGACCCACTAACTGTCCATTTTAGTTGCCAAGTTCCAGATGTGTTTGGTTAGCAGAGTTTCATTCCAATTTGCTAAGCTTTTCAAACCCAATCCCCCTTGGTTCTTAGGCCTGCAAACTTTTTTCCATGAAATCTTGACCTTACCCCTTGTCAGTTCACCTTGACATCACAGAAATCTCTTGAAGACTTTTCAATGTCATTGACAGTTGACTTTGGAATAAAGAATACAAATGCCCAAAATAGCTGCATAGAGGATAAAACAACTACAATCAGTTGTGCTCTTCCAACATATGAAAAGGACTTATTCTTCCAATCTCGCACTTTTGATTTTAGCTTTTACCTTATCAATCAATTATTTACAGTCATTCAAACTCAACCTTTTTGTAATCAATGGAACTCCCAAATATTTAACTGGAAGCTTACCAATCTGAAAAGGCAAAACATTCAAAATTCTAGCTTGATCCCCTGCTGTTATATTAGCAAAGAGGATGTTACTCGTATTCATATTAGGAAGTAACCCTGACACTTGACTGAATTCCATAAGAGTCTTCTTAATAAATTTAACAGATGCCACATTACCATAACATAGAACTAACAAAACATATGCAAAGCACAGATGTGTCAATTTTAGTGTTGTGTAACCCTTGTGATACTTGAAGCCCTTTATATTTTGAATATTCTTGGCCATGAGCAGAGAGAACACCTCCATTACCAAAGGTAAACAGATAGGGTGAAATTGGATCACCCTGTCTAAGCCCCCTACCTCCTTTAAAGTAACCATGAATCCCCCCATTAACACAAATTGAGAAGGCAGATAAAGTTACACATGTGATGATCCAATGCACCATTTTCTCATGAAATCAAATTGTATCAGGATAGCCTTTAAGAAGCATCATTTACTATATCATAAGCCTTTTCAATATCAATTTTGAGTGAACACCTTTTAGCTCCACCCTTTCTATTATATCCTTTCAAAATCTCTTATACAACCATGATATTATCCTGAATTTTCCTTCCCTTGATAAAAGCACTATGATTCTTGCTTACCAATCTATCAAGCCCATCTTTAATCCTGTTGGTTAACACCTTACTGGTACACTTATACAAGACATTGCAACATGCAATTGGCCTGTAATTAGTTACTTTCTTAGCATTAGAGTTATGAGTGTGGCATTAACTTCCCCCAACAGTTTCCCATTCTGAAAAAATTCCCTAACTGCATTGCATACATCTACACCAATCACATACCATGCTTTTTTAAAGAAACTAGATGAATATCCATCAGGACCAGGAGCCGTATTATGATCTATATCAAACATGGCTTCTTTGATTTCTCTACTGTCACCTCTCTCACCATATTCTGGGCCTCATCATCTGTCTATTTTTTAGTGAATATGTCCCTAATGTTGTCCAAGTTATCAACATATTGGGCTTCTCCAAGGAAGTTCTTAAAATGTATGACAAACTCTTTAGCTATCTGATCAACTTCAACCTCATTTCCATTAGCATCAAGCACACTGATAATTCTACTCTCGTTCTTTTTACTTTTGACAACTTCATGAAAGAAGGCACTATTCCTATCACCATCTCTAAGCTAATCAATTTTGGATTTTTGATATAAAAGCTTCCCCCCATCTATAACTACCACCTGGTAACTCTTTTGAATCTCGCTTTTATTTTTATTTGATTATCATGTGGATGAGCATCAACTTGTATATGTGAAAATTTTAATTCTTCTTTCAGATCAGCTACTCTCTTGAACAGACTTCCATTATTCCATTTCAACTTATTCAAAGGTTTCTTTAAACTTTAAAGCTTCTTAACAACCCGAAACATTTGAAACCCCACAACTTCGGCACTCCAATGTTGTTGAACCAAAGACATAAATTCTTGTTTGTTTGCTATGTAATTAGCAAACCTAAATGATTTACACTTATTTTTCATAGCTTTAGGAATAGTTAGAACAACAGGATTGTGATCAAATACCATATAAGGGTGAAATTTAGATGAGGCTGCATGGTATTTAGATAGAAAATCCTCATTAATCATAACCCTATCTAGCTTTTTAAGAGTAGTGTTCAGTGGATTTTTTAGGGATTTAATCCATGTATAGAACAACCCAGAGTAACTAATATATTCCACTTCAATGCTATTAACACAATTAGTGTACTCTTTTATATCTTGAGTGACTATAGAACCTCCCATTGAATGTTCCTCTACTTTCAGTGTTACATTAAAATCCCCCATAATCACCCATGGATGCCCCTTAGCTATTCTAATATACAATTCTAGGTCTTTCCAAAGTTCCCTTATCTCCATTCCAGAATTAGAGGCATATATGAAACCACATAGAATCCTAGTTTTGTCATGAGTATTAGTGATTTCACAGAGAATACTCTGTTTAGCCATGTGAATAACTCTAAGTTGAACCAGTGAATCATTCCAACCAACTACTATTCCACACCCACCCCTACTATAAGTCACATTAGAGGTCCATTCCCAACTCCTAAATGTGTTATCAAAAAATTTCTTAAAACTAGATGCCTTAATATGAGTTTCAATAATAGCACATTCCTGTAAATACTCTTTCTAAATAAACTGCCTTACCTCATTATGCTTTTTCTCCTTATTCATACTTTTAATGTTCCATACTGCAATCTTATAATCCATAAGAAAAGAATTGAAAAATCCCTTAATTCAACAGGGAAGATCATGTTCCATTCATTTCATTAGCTGTCAATTCCTGAGCAGCTACTGATTCATCCTCCAAGACCTCATTTTCAGTATCATTCACCCTAGTATGCTCCTCATTTTTTTCTTTTTCTCTGTCAGCATCCCATGATCTTTTAAAGTATGCAACCATATCTAGTGACCAGGTACCAATAACCATATTACTTGGCATCATCTTCTTATTCAGATAACAATCCACAACCATTATGTCCTTCATATTCAGTTCATGAGTTTAATTTGTTCCTTATCAATTAGAGCATTGAATCTATTGGAATTTGTGTTTTGAGGTTTTTTGTTTATTTGTTTCTCCTTTGGTGGTAACTTGGGGAACTCCTCTTCATAACATTTTCCAGTATTCCTAACTTCAGAGATTGGAATACCATTGTCCTTCCTGTTCCATTATTGTCTAGGTTTTCATATGTTTTGCTGTACCTCACCATTCTTGCATCCACCACCTACAAATCCAGTTTGCTTTCCTCTCTGTGCATTCTTGATTGGTTTTCATGTATTTTGTTTACCTGTGATAGCTTCCCCAGCACCTTTATTAGTTTCCTTTTCCTTTTAAACCTACATTTCTTTTATCTCTTATTCTGTTCTTGGTCTTTTAATACATCTATTATACCCATGCCCAAACACATGACAATGAGTAAAACAAAAGGCTTCCATCATATTCTACCCTTGCAACTTTATTACCTTTGACATTCTGGTTCTTATCTCTATATTGCAATTCCACATTCTTTTTAAACTCTTTTTTAGCATCCATTTCTATCAGATACTCGGTCCTTCCTACTCCATTCTTACATATGTTGGCTGACATATTGTCCATAATCAATGGGTTACCCACATTACTAACAATTGCACCAAGACTTTCCACAATCCAAGGCTCCATAGGAATTTTATTGAATTTGACCCAAATTGGAAGCTTATCGTGTTTAACTCTCTCAATGCCCAAATCAGGATTCCATCTTTGAACAATCAATTGCTTACCATTCACCATCCATGGCCTTTGCTTTAGCACACCATTAAGCCCTTCCTCTGTATGAAATTTGAACACCCAACAGCCATCAGCATTCATCACTGTTACACCAAAAACCAAGTTTTAAGTATTAAATAATGAGAATATCATTGGAATAGTTTGACTAAGACTTTTATGAGTCGGGAGACTTGATATGATTGGTTAGTTAACGAAAGTTAAGTTGTAGTCAAACCCGATAGTCAACTAATAGTCAAAGAATGTGTAATGTGGTTATAGAAACATGATGCATATACTTAAAGGACTAGTATTGTCATGTAGTAAAGGTGTTATACAGTTATTGTGGCCAAAATTGAAAGAAATGAACTTAAGGGACCTAATGTGTCAATTAGCCAACTTGTCCCCCTACAATTGTCTGGATACTTCTCAAAGTATCATAAGACTTCCATAAATGTTTAGGTGAGTGTGTGTGTGTGTCGTGAGATGAGTGGGGAGGGAAAAAAAGATGTGAAGCTTAATGATCAAATTGATGATTTTAAGTGTTCCTATTCAAGAGTATTATACTTAGCAATCATCCCTCCAAGTAAGTAACCTCAATCTTGTGATTAATTGATTAATTAAGGAGTTAGGGTTTATGAACACTAATTTGGGAATTGGGTAAAAGATGGTAATAAGCTAATTAAAGATGTTACAATGATTATGTAATAAGTTGTATTGAAATTAAGTTAATAATCTTATGGGATAATTTTCATATGATCAATATATGATGATATGATAATTAGAAGTGTTAAGAGGTGAGCTAAGTTGTGGTAAATCATTGTTATAGTTTATTGTATATGTTTTAAGTGATTTTAGTTATGATGATTTAATCTAGGATATGAAGAAGAGACTAATGATGATGTTGATGATGATGTTATTGGTTTAATTAGCTTGGATGAGAGGTAAGTAAATTGATTATAACAAGATGTTATATTGAGTTTATCATATTTGTACTATGTGTTATGTGTTAAATGATTGTTTGTGTTAAGGTTATGAATGGCCTAATGGCTACTATGCTTGGCTAAGAGGAAGATGTAATTAGTCGGTTAAACTAGCTAAATGAGTTTTAGCATAGTTGATATGCTATTGATGACATTTGGAGTTTAAGACTTGATGTGTATTTAGTGATTATGTGTTTAGCAAAGATGTGATTAGCCTAGTTGTGAAGTTAGCAAAGTATGTAGAATTGTATGTGTTATGAATGATGGGTTAAGTGAAGCTTATGATGCAAATTGTGATTAATAATATATGATAACTTGTTATGTCTTTTACTTACTAAGCGAAAGCTTACGGTTTAGTTGTTTAACCATTTTGTAGGTTCAATTGTGAAGAAGGTAAATCGATTGGAAAAGGCTTAAGGATTGAAAGAGTGTATGTTAGAAGGTTTGTATGCAAATAGGAGCTTAGGTAGAATACCGAGCTTGAAGTCAAAGTTGTTCCCCGGGAGTTTTAAATGGGTTAAATGTTTGTAATGTCAAGTCTTTGAAATGGTTTAAGAGTCATTTTACAGGTCCTAAAACATGTTAAAAAGTTATGTTTTAAATGGTGTATGCAAACGGGTCAAAACGGGTATTTTGGCATAATACTCGTCACTTTGTAAAGCATGTTTTTGTGGGTCATTATGACCGAGTTTATGCATATATTTGATGTTTATAATGACCTAATGATTTCTGAAAGTTTTCGTGTTATGTCATGTTATAGAAGGCGTTTTCTGGAAAATGGGTCAAAATACACAAAAGGGTTATGCAAAAAAAGTGGTGTTTGGGACAAGGTTTATTTTAACCCATATTGGGTCAAATGGGTCAAGAATATTTGAAAAAATAATGCATATGGTTAAGTTTTCGTAAGTGGTTAAAATACTTGGAGAACTAGTTGGAGAACTAGCGGATAACTAGTTAGAGAACTACTTGGAGAACTAGCCGAGAACTAGTTGGAGAACTAGCCGAAGTCAGTTTTCGAAAAATCATATCTTTAAAATGGTAAGTCGTCACGGGTCCCGCCACACGGCGTTTCGAATGTAATTGAGTCTAGTTTTATGTAAAAATACTTTCAAGGGTCAGTTTGTTACGATTTATATCAGTTTAAAGATTAGTAACAGCATGTCAGTTTTAAGTCAAGTCTTTTTCACGTAAAAATTTAAATTTCAATGATTTTATGTCGTGTCGTTCACGGGGTGTTACAATCACAATGTCTTTCAACCTATACCTATTCCACATCCTTCTCAAGTGGTACCTAATCTCATGTAAACTCATTCTAAACCCCACAAAGTATCCAAAAATTGTTTTCTCACCCCCTGGCGACTTGGGCGATCAAAAAACTACTAATCCACCAATCGATCTTCTATCTTCTCCATTACAACACTTTGAATTAGCGTCGATTATAGCTTGTGTATGATCTATCTTTATTCGGTTTTGTTTTGCTTAGATTCTTGATCGATTGGCTTCTTTGTTTGGGTTTCTTCGATCGCTAGCTAGGGTTTGATCATTATCGGTTTGGTTGTCATTACAAATCATTCTCTTGACTGATCTCATCACCATATCATGTAATCACTATTGCGGCGCTTATGCTTATAAACCCTAGTTGTTAAACTAGGGTTTTAATTGTTTTGTTTGAAGACCAGACATTATTTTCTTCTTATTTTAAGGTTTCTGATTGTTGTGATGTCGAATTTGGGAGAGGAGATTGGTGGTATGCCACGGCCTGGGATAAGTTCTGATGGACAAGTGGAGCCGGTTTCACTTGGTTCAAGCCCTAGTCGTGACGCATCTAGTCATGACATGCCTGAGGGTCATGATACTTTACTGAAAATTCGTGCTATTGAAAAACAAATCTTAGAGGAAAACTTGTTCTTGTGGGTGACGATGGGCAACCATTAAAACCAACCGGAGCGATGAGATGCTACTACTTCTACTTTGGGCTAATCCGTTTGAGCATCTTAAGGTGCATGATCGCGAAGGAGCTTGAAGAGATTTTCGCTATCGGTTATTGAAACCTCCTCGAGATACAAGTGGTCCTATGGCTTCTAATGTTAATGCACATGGGGCTATTGGTATTGAGAAGGATGGTGTGCATGCTTTAAACGACCGCTTCATCATTATCTTTGGTGTTACTTCATCTTGAACCAATGAAACACATGTCTAACTTTCGTAGGTTGGAATGTAGTAAGAAAGCTAATGGTGTGGATCTTTATGTCCCGATGAAAGTGGTTGAAGAGGTAAACACTAGGTTTGAGAATACTTTGTATGGGTATTTCCTTGGTAAACGTATTGCTTTTCTGTTGTTGATTACTTTATGCGCATGTGTGGGCTAAGTTTGGTATACAAAAGGTAATGATGAATGCAAAGGGGTTCTTCTTTTTTAAGTTTAATTCGAAGAAAGGTGTTGATGACGTTATTGAAAACGGTCCTTGGTTGATTAATAATGTACCTATTATTCTTAAACCATGGACAGTGAACACCAACTTACTTAAAGAGGACTTGACCAATATCCCTGTGTGGGTTAAATTCCATGACGTTCCTCTTGCTATGTTTTCTGATGATGGCCTTAGTCTCCTTGCCACATTGATAGGCACGCCTAAAAGGTTAGATGCCTTCACTAGCCAAATGTGCAAGGACTCGTGGAAGCCGTAGTAGTTTTGCTAGATTCATGATTGATGTGAAGTCGGATGAGCTTTAGGGACATCCTTCTTGTTGAGATTCCGTTACTTGATGGGTGGGCCGACTATCGAGACGATACGGGTTGAATATGAGTGGAAACCACCTCATTGTGATAAATGTAAGATTTTGGTCATACTCTATTGATTGTCCTAAAGTTGTTGAACCTCCTACTCGACCTTCTAAGCGTGCTAATGATGGTTTCAAGACGATTAATAATAGGAAGAAGGGAAAGTAAGTGGGTCTTCTATTCCGGTCAAGGAGGGTTTTCAAACTGTTGTGGTAAACAGTTTCAATACCAACCCGAAGACTCATCCCGAACCTAAGAAAGTGGTAGTCACTAAGAAGAATGCTTCGATGTGGCTAGTTCGAGTGAAACCAAGATCACTACATCTAACCGGTTTGATGCTCTTAATATGGAACATACGGATGCGTCGGTATTCCTTCTAATGACACTATCAGGATGTGGATTACGGTTATACAATGGAGTTTAATGAAGATAAGTCTACTAAGACAGTAATGCATCACAAGAGCCTCTTGTGAGTGATTTGAAAGAGATGGAGTCGGTAGTGGCTCCTCAAACTAGTGATTCTTGTATACCGCTCTTCTACTAAGAGAGTTAACCCTTTTTCTAAAGTGGGAGAGATTGTAGTGTCCGATTCGAAGATGAGGTTGTTATAACCCATTTGATGAGTCTGCTAATATATTTGGTGGTGGCCAAGAGTTTGAAGATGAGTATGATGACTATGATTTCGATGACTATGCGAAACAGGTTCGTGATCTTAGGGAATTTGGATGCTTTAATGCCATGTATGGCACAACGTTTCAAGGTCTAGGAAGTAATTTTATTTCTTTGTGTCATATGTTATCATTTGAGTAGTGGTTTGTTTTCTTGGTTAGAAAAGCGAAGTATCTTGTTATGTAAGCTCTATGCCTATGTAACGAGGTGAGATATGGATTTCACCATATCCATTGTACTTAAACGTTTATTTGGTTAATATATTTACCAGGTGCAGGATTACTCCCCTTTACCCAAAAAAAAGTATCCAAAAATTGTCAACTCCCATTTTTTACTTCCTATACTCATCATTTCTTCATAAAAAATAACTACCTCCTTACGTACTTCATTCATAATTGTGGGGATAAACTTCAGTTTATTAGGGATCAAGTCATTAGCCTTTTTAGCAGCATCTACATATGAGGATATCACATTACTAGTTACATGTTTAGTGGCATTCTCATTAGTAGTTCTCATAGCCTGAGTTGTTTGACTATCCCCTCCTAATGCACTCTCCTTATTCACTATCTCCTCATTCACATTAACATTGTTATTATCAACATGTTGAGTCTCACAATTAATATTAACAACATCTTTAATCACGGAAACATCATTATCACACTTATTACTATCAACTTGTATTGTACAATCCTTCATACTGCTATTATTCACAATATTACTTACATTTGATTCAACATCAGCTTCCTTACTGTTATTGGATCCACTTTTCTCAATTCCATTGTTCTGATTACTCAATTCCCCAATATTATCCATTTGCCCCTTCACGGGAACCCTAATTTCCCCAATTTCCACCTCCGATTCCACATTATTCCGATTAGTACTAGAATTAGCCATAACATGATCAGAATACCTCATCGGAACTTTGACAGATCTTTTAGAGGAGCGTTTTCTATATTTCAGTCAATCAAAAGATATGTTATTTTAGTGAGTATGGATGATATTTCATTGGTGGAAGTTTAGTTAATAAGATTTTTTTTAATTTTGTGAAATATAAAAGTAAACATTTATTTCGAGACGGACTAAGTAAACATTATTAGAAAAAAAAAAAAAAAAAAAAAAAAAAAAAAAAAGATGCTTTCATAACATGCCATTGAAAATAAAGATTCACATTCTGAATTTATTTCATACTGAATTGATAAGTAGTTTCTATAATAAAACAAAACCAAAAAAGGCGTCTAATGTACGATTGTATCAAAATTATATCTTCACAATATCATCTAGATTTTATTGTGTCCATAGGCAGAAACAGAGTGCTATTCGATGTTCACGGACACTTATGAATTTTTGTGATGTAGTGTTAATATTTGAGAAACCTTTATTTTTCCTAAATACAATCCGTCTAGAAAAAATTATATTTTTAATCTTATTTATTTCTCCTTTAATGCACTTAATCACTTTTTATCCTGCCCATGTCATGAGTTTGTAACAAAAAATATGAAATACACTAGAAATTTTAACACTCATAGCACAGTTAATAATTATCTATCTACATCAAAAAGATATAACATTTCATCTTTTATTCAATACCTGTCACAGTTTTAGGGGAAGCAAATTTCAACTCAACATCTATCTTTAAATCCAACACATTTTCATTGGCTATTCTTACCTTGTATAACGTTCGACACTCAACTTACTCTATAAGTATTCAAACAAAGCGTTTCAACTAAGCAAAACTTAAGATGTTGACAAAAAAAACTTGTTTTAATTTGCAACTTTATTTGAAGTTTTACACACATATATTAGTTAGTTACTCTCAAGCTTTGTCGCTAGGTACCATATATACACAAAATTGAGAGGGAAATGCGTGAATGATGTGAAGAGGTACACTCGATGCCAAAATGGTGATGGAAGGTCGTGTTCGTGTTGTATGTGTTAAACGTGGCGATGTTAATTCTATCATCAACAATTCAATTCGATGACGAATGAGAAAAATAGGATGTGAGGCGATTTTTTTTTACGATAGCTAAAAATGAGAAAGAAAAACTGGAACGTAATGATAAATCGAGATTTTTACTTGCATACGAAAGATTTATAAAGAACTTTAAAGAGTTAAATATTGGATTTTAGTATCGAGGTGGGAGCGATTTGAGTTTTTAATGGGGTCACTTTCGAAAAATGTCAAAATTAAATAAAATTACACTAAAATATCGATTTTTCTCTTGTAGTACAAGCGTCTTCACTCTTCATCTGCAGGTCCGTCCCTGATTCAATTATTGAGATCATATTTTACCTCACAGAAGCTCATGTCAGGAATTTTAATGAATTAGAACACATGAGAAACAAATTTGGTTGAATGCAATAGATCAAGAATCACCATAAGCTAGTATATATATCAAAATAATAACAAGTTCTTAGATCACTTTAAACAAATGAGTTGTATAAAATCTCATTTTAACTATTTATAGAGCTAAAATGAAAACAAGAAATTGCCAAGCTAACGATGTCCGACTGGCCATTATGATCCTTACCTAATAAGCTCGATCTATCTAGTCCTTACGACGCATACGTATATGTTTACTTGCGTGTTTGTATGTACATCACAAACGTGTATATGCACTATGTGTATAAATACGCATATACACGTACATACGTTTATGAATGTATATGCTATACAATATAGAATAAATAGTGATGAATTATGATGGAGACTTACTAGTGGCATACTAGTATAATATAAAGGATCCCAAAATTAAAAGCAAGGGCCAAGATTCTCTCCTTGCTTTGTGGTTCCCTCTATTATCTTCTCCCACCTTCACTCCTCTCATCACCACCATCTCTCTCTCTAAAAACCCTAAAGTTTCCATCTCTCTACAACCATGTTGTTGGGAAAGAGACAAAGGCCTCCAATGAAGAGAACCACAAGCATGACTGAGTTCACGCTTGATCTCAATCATACTGTAGTTGTTGATGGTGGCCCTAATAATTCAGGGCCACCATCAGCACCGGCAGCATATGATCAATACCCTAATAACCCTTTTAATACTATAAACAAGCCGCCCTCCTCGCCTACTATTGCTTCCAAGATTCATCGACGTAATTCGGCTGATTATACACAAACATCTCATTTCTTGAAAGCTTGTCACTTGTGTAAACGTAGGTTGATCGCTGGCCGTGATATCTTCATGTATAGGTATTATTCAAACCTTAAATAAATATTATTTCTACTATATATACATATAGTTGGGTAGACAATCCCTTGAATTCTTGTATCAACTCTTTGTAACTTTGTTGATTATATTGCTACTTGCTATTGCTAGAAACTTTTTGCTTAATCTCATTTTGCATATATATCCTCCTGAAAATGCATAATTGCATATATATCCAAAGCATGCATAAAAACCATTGTATTATGTGCATAAAAAACTTGTACAAAGGATATATATATGCAGTTATTCACTTTGGGAGGGATATATATGCAGTTTTGCCAAAAAAGGGGGTGATTAAGCAAGTGGTATATATAGTATATTTTTCTCCTCTAGATTCGTAAAAATGTAAAATGATTCTCAAATATACATCAAGGAAAATAGTTAATTAAATTCTGATATCATTCACATATCAAAACTGTGGTGGATCCATAAATCTGGATTTGAGCATGTAAGAAAAGTTATATTTGGTGGTAAAATTAAAAAGAGCTTTCAATATGATTAAGATATAAAAATCTTACAAGTATACACATGTAAAAAGTAAATTTTCTATCAAAATTTGTTTTTTACATATCTTTGAACGTCGTGTTTAGTTATCAAATATTTTTGCACAGGACTTTCGTTAACTCAGCTACGACCCTGATTTTACATGATCAAACATGAATGATCCTTGTACCATATTTATGGGCATGTAGTTTTTCATTTTATTACTTTTTTTTAACGGAAAAAGATATATTAAAAACTAGCAAGATGCTATAAAATTATAAAGGATAACTATAACTTTCTACCTCTATATTTTACCTTTTTACTTATGTACTTGTTCTCAATAAACAAATTATTAAAAGAGAATCCATATGTCTAACTGTTTTTTAATGATTTGTGCAGAGGTGATAGTGCATTTTGCAGTTTAGAGTGTAGACAACAACAAATGAATCAAGATGAGAAAAAAGACAAATGTTCAATGGCATCAAACAAACACAACACAAGTCCTGTAGTAACTACTGCTTCATCCACTGCTTCTGAAACTGTTGCTGCTATGTAATATTTTATTTTTTATTTTTATCTTTACTTTTACTTTGTTGTGATCGTGTATTATTCAAGAGATATGATGCCTGATGTTTGCAATATAAGTATTTGGAGAAAATATTAATTAGTATATGATTTTAGTACAATAAGCATGTGAGAATGATCCCTTAATTGTGACACATTTTGTGAAGTCACCAGCATCTAGCTAGAACGCATTTCGTTAAGTAACATGTAGAAATGTTAAATTAAACAAACAGCTAAAAGACTCTGACATGATTGAGTATTGTTGTTGCAAAACTTGCTAAAAAGGTGTAAAATTGTACGTTAGTGGTGCAACTACGTACGATGGTTTAGCGGCAAGCATGCGTTATTCTTGTCGAGAAGTGTTGTGTCCGGTTAATTTTGAGAAAGGAGAAGTTTTTTTTTTTTTTTTTTTTTTTTTAATGCAAAAGATGATTCAAATTGGTAGATCTTTAAAGATTAGTTGGTTCTCCCCTTTTTAATAAATACTTCACTTGAACAACTTAAAGGCTTCATAATAATATAATTAAGTTTCAACGTTGTCAAACGGTTCATCCTTAACTAGATTTTCAATCATTTTCATGCACTTAATTTCATAGCTCCTTACTAGCTATGTTACACATAATGTCATTTAAAAAAAATAGCATAAATATTATCTATATTAAACGATATATGTTGTTACTAAGTTTTCATTTTAATATTTCAACTGGTTTTTTACTTGGTATCTAAATTGACATCCTCGTACCAACATTCCCACAATCTTTTTCCTTTTACTAAATCATAAGTTTTATATCTTAATATCATAAAAATCACATTTGAAAAGGTGAATTTGTATACCTAGTTAAGAGTAAAATGTATAGCATCAAAGTTATTAGTTTTTACCTTTGAAAATTACACGAACTTTAAAGTACTTGGCACTTGTGTACGTAAAGTAAGTCTTTTACTTTTTTTACACTTCGATAAAAACAAAATATATCAAATTTTTTTATTTATTTATTTTTTACTTCAAAAAAAGAAAGGGAATCTGTTGGTGTCAAATGTGTCATGTTTCCAACAAGAGGGGTCCATATTTAGTGGGTCCTACAGTAATAATGTGTGACCCCAAAAACTTATATTATTGGTCCCTCAACTTTACTTTTTTATGTGGTAGGAGACAAACTTAAGAGTAGTAGGGTCTTCATAATTTTCACATTTTATGGTCATAAAGGTATTTCCTTTTATTGCATTGAATATATATTTTTCTTTTTCTTTTTTAAATTATTAAACTGGTTATAAGCAAGGTTATAAATAAGGTGATTTGTTGCATTGTGGCATAACCAAGACTCATGTCTTATGAGCTGTGGCGAAACCATATCATTTTGTAAGACGTGACTTAAACTGGTTTATTACTAACTTAGTATAATTACTACGATCTTTTAAGGGCAAATGTTTTATAAATGTATCATATTTGTCATTATTTTTTTTGGAGTGAACAAATTTTTTTGCTTTTAGAGGTACTTTTTCTTTCAAATTGGTCCTTCTTAAGGTACTTTGTGACATTTTTACCATTCGAAAAATAAATTACTATTAACTGAGAGAGGCAAAAATATCACAAAATACCTCAAAAAGACCAAATTTGAAAGAAAAGTACCTGTATAAGCAAAAAAGTTTGTTCAATGCCAAAAAAAATAAATAGTAGCAAGTATAATACCTTTTTAAACATTATCCATTATTTAATTATGAAAAATGATTAAAAAAAATTACAAATCCTCCTAATTATCATCCTACCTTTATAAAGTATCACATGTCTACTTTCACAAATTATATCTCATTTTGTTTTTTAATATTTTTTCAAATGTCACAACTTTGTGGGTAGAAGAATTTAGTAGGAGCGTTTTGTAAAAGTATTTAACATTGCTCTTCAATTATAAATTACTAAGTTTTAGGGTAGATGTACCTTATTGTGTTGATCATATTCACGTTAGCATCACATCACTTATGCCCCGTAACAATCACAACAATTTTATTTTAGTTTTATCATTTACTTATACTCACCTTACATACAAAAACACCCCTACAACACATCACGTACATAATATTTCTTTTTAAATCGGTGATCTGCACCACCGATTATTCTGTCTTTTTTGCTTCGCGCATAAGTCTCTGCTGAATGTACCGGAGGATCACGCGTGGCTACGTGTCTCCACATGTGTTACCTCATTCTTACATCCGGTCTTATCAAATGTAAAATGCTGTATACTAATCTTATGATTTAGAGGGTGTTTGGCATTGCGTTGTGAAACAAATTATTAGATTATTGCGTTGTGGTAACGTGAATAATTCACTTTAAGTGTTTGGCAAACAGAATAGGATAAGTGATTATTTGTGGTATGTAGTGGTCAAAACGTGGTTTCCAAAAAGTATCAAAAGAGTCACAGCCACAAAACGTGGTTTCTTTTGTACATAATATTACCTTTTAGCCCCACATATATCAATATACTTGTCACTTTACTAATTAAAATATGTCTTTTGGTAATCTTACATTAATAAGTTATTAATAATCTAATTTGCCAAACACTCAAAAACTCATTATCCGATTATCATGATATCAAACATCATAATCAAATCCAAACACTATATTTTAAAACTACGTTTCTGAACAATGATTATCTGATTATCCGTTTTCAAAACGAATAATCTATTTTCAATAAGCAATCCCAAACACCCCCTTAGTCTACATTCATACACACGTTTATGTATGTATATTATATAGTGGTGCGATCTTTTGAGTGGTCAACTAGTTCTTCAACTTGACCAATTGGAAAAATGCTTTGCTTTCAATGGAAACTTTTTCAATTTTATATAAGCTCCTTTATTCTCTTTTCCTTTTTAAGCAATATATCGATGTTTAATTGTTAAAGCTTTTGTAGTACTCCATATAAAGTTATAATGCATATTTACTTGACGACAAAATAGAGAAAGCTAGGTTAATTATACAACACGTAGTGTCAGATTTGTTTAAGAGCACTAGGTGTCAAAACGAAGATAAAATTTGCGTCGTCGTCGTCTGCCACCTCGGTACGCCACATCAAGATCCCATTTCTCACAATTAATCACAACAAACCCTCTCCTCACTCATAACAAACCTCAACCTCTTCATTCGTACCACCACTACCACTTTATTTTTTATTCAATTTTCTAAATAAACTAAATTCATTTATTAAAATAAAAATACAAAACAAGATATTTAAAAAAAAAGTTATAAATAAAAAAAAAAAAAAAAAAAAAATCAAAAAAATGTGTAAACAAAGAGGCTGTGTTTTGCAATCTTCTTCAACCTTAAAAAAAAGAGAATGATCTTCTTCAACCAACCACTAACACTTTTATTATCCACTGAAAAAAAAAAAAAAAAAAAAAAAAAAAAAAAAATAAATCTTCTTCAACCTCTCACACACACTACAAACATTTCTTCTCAAATCCATCACAAACCCACTTCTTCTAAAATCCAACACAAACCACTTGTTCTTCATTTACACAATTACACACACTACACACACTTGATAAATCAAAAAAGAAAAAGAAGAGAAAATCAAACCGTCGGAATGTTTAGCTCGTCGTGCAGGCGATGACCAAAATGAATGACGACGACAACGAGCCACGGCGGTGTCAAAGCGAAGGACGACAAGCTCCACCAGACGGCGAACTTGACAACGAACCCACACCGGGTTTCAAGAAAGTATGTTGTTATGAAGTTAGCTTTCGTAGCCTCTGAAAATAAAATTATTAGACTGGTGGTAACAGTGATCGTGAGCATGACTGTCAATTCAACGGCGTATCAGCTTTTTAACATCACCAACATAGTGTAATAAGACAACCAACTTCACAACTCAATCATATCTTACTTAAACACTAATATACCCCACAAAAACTAACATTACACACAACCTTTTTTCTTTCTTACATAACTCGGTCTTGAAGAAACCGACTTCTCTATTTTTATGACCAAAGACACGTGTAACGGGGGTATGTGTAATAAGAAAGACGCGTGGTATAAAGGGTAAGACGTGTCTTACCCCTTGTTACCACATGTCTAAGTATATACCAACTTGAATGAAATATATGTATTTCTATTTAAAGAAACATTATTGGTTCATATTTTACTACTCTTGTATCTCGTTTTATGAGCTTAAAAAATGTTGTCAAACGATAATTGGGCTGTTTGTGCATGGGTGTCATGTTATTAAAATCATGATCCCTGCCCTAGATAAGGAGACAATATTTTTCTGAAAGAATATTAACAATTAAGTACAATATATTAATTACTCCTAAAATCAAATTAATAGTCATATTTCCTTTGGATGTCTCAAAAGATTGTCCACTTTCCCTTTTAGTAATAAATAGGAATTTAGTGGGAGAATATTCTATATGAGTGGTTGAAAATTGTTATGGTCCCACTTTTATTAAACTTGGTGATTTTTGTCTCCTGACAATAATTTTGAGACGGAGGGAGTATAAATTTAGTGATACTTTAGAGTTACTTCATAAATCTCCAACATAGAAAAGAGGAAAAAGCAAGCTAGTTGACAATAAAATACTGCATTACTTTTATATGGGGTAATCAACTTGCATTATTTTGGAAAATAAATTAATATATATTAATTTGAATCATCCAAACCACTTCATCTATACTACATATAATAGAAAAACGGTCAAACTTTGAAAAGTGAAAAGTTGAAAGTCAAATGTGAGATAAAAAATATTGTGTAATTAATATTTTTATTAAAACACCTCATTACTTAAAAGTACAATAATTTATTCATATTGTACAACCAATTAAAAGCATATCTACTAAATTAAAAACAACCAATTAAAACACCATTTACTAAAAAGTATAATAAAAATTTCATAATGTACAATTTAAACAAGCTACAACATAATTCTAAAAATAAATAATTAAACACACTAATTAATGTTATTTTTAAAACATCCTAAAATGAAAAGTACATGTTATTATACACATTATGCAAATTAATAAACACACAAAGTTTCATACAATTATGACAGTTGATGGTAGAGATATTTTGAAAATCGACCGACCAACGGTTCAACAGAAACGGTGTCGCGCAGGTTCGGCTAACCAATAACAACCATCCGAAAGCGAACTAGAGAGGACCGTTGAAACCGATACAAACTGGTGAATCATGTCTCATCGAGATCTATTTCTCCAAAGACCGTCAGTGCAGACACTGCCGTCAAGCGCATGGTACTCGCTATACTATATATAAAGGAAAACCAAAAGAAAAGTGAAAATTTTAAACTATTAATACATATCGAAAACCGGGTTGACCGGACGCTTCAAACCGGTGGGTTGACCTCATTTAATTTGACCGTTTGACCCAACTTGTCGGGTTGACTCGGTTCATCGACCGTTTTTTGACGGGAACGGTTCAACCGGTTGAACCACCGGTCGAACCGGGTTTCAAACATTATGTTTAATCCCCAAATCTTCAAGCTTTTATTATTTTTGTTTAGAACCCATAAACTTTTTTAACACAAAACGATCATTGCTATATAAATATATTATATATATATATAGGTTTTTTCAAAACGATTATAATGTTTTACAATTAAGAAAATATGTGCTAGTTAGTGCACATTTTTTTTTTAGTAAAGATCAATGACCCGGTAAATATCACATTTAACTTTCCAATAAATTTAAATCCCATTTCAAAAAGATGAAATTTAAATTTATTTAAATCTTTTACAAAATAGCCAAATTTAGCCCTTTTTTTTATTTATTTTGGGCTAATCACATTCATGTCAATTTTGGTATTTGCGCTCTTCTTAACAACGACATCATTAATCCCATTCTTGTTAGTTTTTACGCGATTAGTAACGTGTGTTGTTAGTTTTTATCTCATAACTGATGTAATGTTTACTTTCATTTTCATTAAATGTTATTATATGTTGTTTGATAGATGTTAAAATTTTATCTGACTTTGATTATCGATAAGATAACCGTTTGTAATCGCATTTTCATCGGTTCACGCTCTATTTTAAACTGCATACAAAACACTCACCACAATATCACAAATCATTAATTATACGACGCTAGAAGCTACTTGCATTGCAAAGACGGTCTTCATTAGTCTTGTATGATACTCACATCATAGCATCTTCATATGACAGTTTTATGTTTAAACTTCACTAGTTACACATTTTAATTTGATTTAAAAATTGTCGCAAAGATGTCTGAGGTAATCTCAACAAACTATGAAAATTTATTCCGTTATCCCATTTTTTACCATATTTTATCGATCTAAAATTTACTAACAACGTATGTGGTATTTAAGAGTACTTGTACATAATAACATGTACATGTTTTTCTTCCTCGTGGCCTTACTAGCTAGTACAAATTAGAGCTTTAGGACAAATAGAAAGAGACCCGAAACAAAAATCTTTTATTTGCATTGTCATTTTTCCAAGTAAATGAAAACGACTTTCATATGTATATATCATTGAAGAAGAACGACAAAACAAATGTTTCACTTGTCACTCAAAGCTACAATAGTTGTGAGAGATAACAAATGAAGCAAACGTTGCACGAGGAGCTTAATTTTCCCTCATTTGATGCGAGAACTATATTAGCATGATACGGACACAGAAACTTGAGTTTTTCGAAACTAATTGTGTCATATCATATTTTGAAATAATTAATTCTACAAAAAAAATCTCTTCTATGACACATAAAAATGTCAATGAATGTCAAGAAAGAGTCTAGAAAATCTCGGTGAAAGTGTTTACATACGTATTCCATTTACACATAAAACATTGTAACAAAAAATGCCGATCTTGAAGACCCACTATGTGTATGTGTTACACAAATTCAAAGCGCATGGTTATATGTATCTTGTTGAGACCAGGGCTAGAGCCACAACAAGAATAGTGGGGGACTTGCCCCATGAAAGCTTTTGTATCAAAAACATGAAGAAAAAAAGTCAGATTTGTGGAGAAAAGGTCGAGTGCCTTTACCATAATCTACTGAGTGCCCTCAACTTTCTTTGATTACAAAACAATTAGAGATGGCTGAAAATCGTTTTACCCTAGTTTGTCGGCCAAAATACATGCGGAATTTTTTTCCTATTCCAAATAACAAACTTTTGATTTTCGTCAATTTGGTGTAATATGTTACCTCCCTAACCGGTTGCATGTAACCTTTTTTTATCAAATCTTTTTATTGCCCACATGGCAGCCATCTATGATAATCGATACATCAAAATGAAAATGTGACAAATTAACTACATTTATAAATGATTATCCGTAAAAAATGAGTTTTTTTGGCCAAACCAAGATTTGACCTGATTGTAATTTGGCTTATTCTGGTCAACCCAAAAACTGAACCGAATTCAAAATTCGGTTATCGGTGCGGTTAAATCCAATTTAAATTCGGTTAGGTTTGGTTTTAACTAAAAAAAAATTTAACCGAACTGGTTACAACGAATAACCCGTAAAGGTGCACGGGGTCTTACCATCTAGCCGTTAACCGAACAGATGAACTCCTCTAAGATATTACATTCGTTTATGCGTTCGTGTATGTTCATGTGTCCAACTAAACTTAAACGAACGAACACAAACAAGCCTCCTTGTGTGTTCATCCGGCTCGTTTACAACTCTAAGGGTTTGGATTCATGTGGTGTTGATTAAGGTTTATGATGTCGGGGTGATGAATGGGGGAGATGGAGTTCGTGTAAACGGAGTGTTAGCAGGTCTGCCATTGATGAAAGCTTGATGTATTAGGGTTTGGGATCGAATGATAGGGTTTTAATCTAGTTCTAGTTTTCCCTAATGGTAGGAGGGAGAAATACAATATGTTATTTAAAAATAAAGAGATAATCATTTATAAATGTATTTTTTTTAGAATAGTTTATAAATGTGTTCTACTTGTCATCTTTTTTAGTTTTTTGTTGCGTTAAATTTTTTTGCAAATTGAGGTACTGTGACATGGAGGGTAACATGTTGGAGGTGGCAAAACCGGCTGAAGAGGTAAAAAAAATACAACAAAATGATGAAATTGGAAAAATAAAGTTAAAAAATAATAAAATACAAGAATTACTTGATACATATAAAAGAATATGGTGATAAGTAAGATCATTTATAGGCCATTATCCTTTTATTCGATTACTTGTAACATGGAAGAAGGTGATGACGGGAAGTAGGGAACTACGATTTGAAGAAGTGAGCCTCTATTAATGTACAATATTTACCTATTATTTGTGCTTTAAGAGCATCTACAATGGTGAAGTTTTTAAATAGGTTTATAACATGTCAAATCATAAGACTGTCGACTCAGGAAAAAAAAAACCCTAACTTTTCTCTCTCAAGTGTGGGCGATTTACTACCCTATCCCATCAATCGGTTTTTCTCTTCAAAACTGCCCGAAGTCCTGGGTTTTCTTGCTACAATCTGTTACAGTTTGTGATTTACATTCGTGTAATTCATAACCTCTAGCAAATTGCTGTTTGATTACACAGATTAAGGTTTTTTTGGGGAATCGTTTTTTTTTTCTAGGGTTTGTTTCTGTCCAATATTATGTGCTTACAAGTATAACATATGATTTGGCTATTGATTCGACTACTGATCTGAATCGCATATACTCTAGTTCTGGTCGTTTTTTTTGAACGATTAGGGTTTAATTAGGGTTCTTTTCTAGTCGGCTCTTCTGATTTGATTGCTAAGGATTTCTGCTGGTGTTTGCTTATGCGGGTCTGAGGGTCTTCTAGCTGTGAGTTACTCATGAGTGGGGTTACGAGAGAGAGGGAAAGAAAAGGTGGGACATTGGAGAATAATATTGGATTGAAATCGGTTAGAATTGTTGATGGTGTAACCATTGGTGCTGATGGACCTTCGGTTCAGGTTGTGGGTGATAATTACTCATCATTGAATGATGTCACTCCTGCTAAAGAGCTTAGTTCGGTATCATCGAAGGAACATGATAGTAAAGCTGGTGTTGATGGTCTAAACATGAATGCTAACAGCCCGAATGTTAGTGCTTTGAAACGCACCTATGATCGTACTACTTTGGCTGATAAACTTGATGATATGGCGGGTAGTAAAACCTTTAATACTACCATGCCAAAGGGTACTTTGTTTGCGGATCCGAAGGTTGACACTAACCCGAAGGTGGATACATTTGCAAGTAAGGTTGGTACTAGTTCCAGTACTAGCAAGGTTAATTTTCGGACTTTTGATTCGGGTAAGCCTCTTAATGACAAGGCTGATGTGCAAATTCCTTTGTCATCGGTCCTTGCTGCTAATTCTAAGTTTGAAAACACCAAGTTTGGGTACTTTATTGGAAAGAGGGTTACGTTTCCCGTAGTTGACAACTACGTGAAGAATGCATGGAAGAAATTTGGTGTAATTCGATCTATGATGAAATCAAAGGGCATATTCTTCTTCAAATTTGCATCTATTGAGGGTTTAAATGGTGTGTTAGAGAATTGACCTTGGTTTATTCGCTCCGTGCCTATTATTCTGAAGAAGTGGACTCCAAGATTGAGCTTCATGAAAGCGGATTGGGTTATATTCTGCCTAGGTGAAGTTACATGATATTCCCCGCATCGGTTTTATCAAGATGGGTTGAGTGCCATGGCTACTAAATTGGGTACTCTATCATGCTG
This sequence comes from Chrysanthemum lavandulifolium, assembly GCA_022545495.1. Lineage (NCBI taxonomy): Eukaryota > Viridiplantae > Streptophyta > Magnoliopsida > Asterales > Asteraceae > Chrysanthemum > Chrysanthemum lavandulifolium. The sequence continues at coordinate 8,240,812 of CM040244.1, read as the reverse complement.
ATGCATACCAAGCACCATGTGTATGCAATCTTGGGGCGCCATGACTATGCGCGTGCTTTAATTGATCTTAAAGGCGATAGGAACTTAAGGAAAAAATGGTAATTGTTGTTCCGTGTTGTGATGGTGATGGGAGGTGTTACATCTTGTGCGGGTGGAATACGTGGAAACCACCTAGATGTGGTGTTTGTATGGTTTTGGACATGATGAGACCCATGTCCCAAACGCGTGCCTATTGACCTTAAACAACAAGCACAAAAGATGATGGGTTCCAAAACCTCGAGAGGAAGGTGTTTCGTGGGATCGAGGTGGGTAAAGGGCTAAATTTAGCCCTTCTAAACATAAAGCAGTGTATCGACTGTGTCGAAAGCCGGATCCTACAAAGAAGAAGATTTCAAGTGGCTAGTACAAGTGGGACGAATATTGCTACATCAAACCGTTTGATGCTCTTAATATGGTTGATCTTGATGAGGTCGATATTCCTAGTGTTACTATTGACTTGACCAAAGATGGTAGCTCTGCTATGGTGGAAATGGTAGCACTCGACTACTCCTATTGTTGGAAAAATGAGGAGCTTGAAAAGCTAGTTATTGAGGGAAAGTTACTCTTGTGGATGATGATGGTAAACCTCTTAAAAGGTTGATTTGAAAGAAAAGGCGCATGATACGCTACTAAGCCCTAGTTCGCCTTCCTCCGTATTCTATGGTGGGTAACCCATTCTAAACTGGGGATGTGATTGTTTCGATGTTGATGACGAGGAGGTACTGAACCGGATATTCCTATGGCTAAATTTCTCGCATCAACAAAGGCGGTCATGAGCTTGAAGATTATTATGATGATTATGCGGATCGGTCTATGATTTACTGTGGCAATTGGATGCTTTTCCGACATGTATGATATCAAGCTCCAAGGTCGTGGTAGTAAGCAATCTAGACGTTAGGTTATGCTTGGTTTTGTGTCAAATGTAATCTAGTGAGTAGTGGTTGTTTCTTGTTTTAAGGATAGGAAGTGTCTTGTTATGTTAGTTTTACCGCGTATGACCATTTGAGATATGAGACTTCACTCATATCCTTTATACTTAAATGTTTTTTGGAGTAATATATTTACCGGGGAAACCCTTTACCCAAAAAACATGTCAAATCATCAACTTATAAAACTTTTGATACTATAAACCTATTATCACTATGTATAAACCTTTTACAATTATATCAAATGTTCAACCATAATACACATGCATTAAATTATGAAGAGGTCTAAAATTTTGGACATCTTCATGCCACATATATATAAACCATAAGCTCACTATGATTGAAACAAAAAATATACCTTTTCATAGGTTTTAAAACTTTTCATAAACCTTTCAAAGATTTTAAACCTTTTCATAAATATTTCATAAGTTTTAGACCTTTTCATAAACCTTTTCACTATCATAATTATGTGACCTAATACTTTTAGAACATATGATGTACATAAATTTAATAACACATGATATAAATTTTGGTTAATGGATTCGGCTTTACAATCATGTTCATTAGAATTTATGAATTTTGTATATTGTTTCTGAGTATGTGAACTCTTAAGTGTGGCTTTCTTCGTTGTAAATGTCCTAGGGTTTTCAGTTTTCATAGTAACTTGTTTCTTCAATTTTTTTAGTTAGGGTTATAATATCATAATCGTGTTGCTTTCAATAACATTAGTTATAAAACTACTAGCGCGTTAATACATTGTGCGTCAAGTTTGATTTCGTTTTGTGTTCAACCTATAGATAAAATATACTAGTAGAACCTAAGTCAGTTTATTTTGAGATCAAATGGTTAGTTTTGTAACCCGATTTAATTTTAAATACAAACGCCTCTAATAGTCTTAATTGTACCGAATTAGGTTTTTTTTTTCCTTTAATCAAACCCGACCCAACTTTTTCTTAGTTGTACTAAAAAGGAAATTTCTTAACATGTTGGTTTAACTAGTTGTCCGTTGCCCCCCATTATCAGATATTCTGTCTCCGCCAGTGGTTGAGACCTCGGCTTGTTAAGAACACAGGAATAAAAAAAACTTGATAAGAATACAAGGTTAATACTCGAACTCGACTTGTCATATATTGACCATGTATACAACACTGAACGGTGACCCTTTATTGTGTTTAATCTCTAACTGAAATTTAGTTGGCCTTTAAGCTGTTAGTGACTAATGTTATGTCGTTGTTGACCACCGGAGCTGTGGCTCGTGTCATAAGCCGGCGTTATTGCCTATAACGCGCCTGTACTAGGTGCTCCTAGAAACATATATTTCAACCAGGGACTTATAAAACTCTAATGTTTAGTTAATGAACGACTCATATATATCGCTGAATCAAATGACAGTCGAGCAAGACATGTCAACAATCAAAATTTATTTGGCAACTTTTCACCTAACCACCTTCGATTTGTCATTATTGACCAATCTGTCACCTAAATATTGATCAAGTGGGCTCATTTCCAACTTGCATGGAGGCCCCATGCACGTTCAATTTTAATTGGTTTATTTTGACCTTTCCAATTGTATCTAGCCGTTTTTCATTCGATTTTTTGCATCACTACGACTCCCCTGATTGCTACCCTTCAACAAAAGCATACATGAATCCTATGTAAATACGTACGTTCTATAGGTATAGATGTACGAGGTGTTAGACGCGAAAGGTTAAAAACCGGTAACTCGAACCGGCTCATAATCAGCTGCCCTTTTATACTTGTGTAGAGGTTCTGGTAATGTGGTGCCAAGGATTAAACCCTTGAACTTGTGCTTGTTAGATGCAAAGATGTCTCACATATTACCAACCAAGTTATGCGCCATTGGCATAGATGTATGTGGTGTAAATTTACGTTAGAAACTAAATACCGGAGTATCTCATAAGGATTACTGTATCGGTCACACATACACTTGTCTTAGTTAATACTTCAACATACAATAACTTGTAAGAGAAGTTTTGCATAAAATTTTTCGATCATAAGTACAAAAATTTGAAGCATCAAGAAGATTTGGAATAAACTGAAGTAGCACTAAATATTATCGGGGGTTGCATGTATTAAAAAACAACATTTTTTCAAAGAATTCTGACTTGTGTGTAAAATCGGGTGTGTTAATCACATCCCCATTCTAATCGGTCCGTCCCTGTATTGGAAAGCACTCTACACGACATGGATGCCACTCTACGATACATAAAAATGCATACGATGATTTTGCTTTGACTACAAGAACAATCATCAACCTTGATAAATTGTAATGTGTATTCTTTGAATGATTTTGTGTGGTTGATAGAATTCAGCGCATAAAGAAACTACGTAAATACAACATACCTCGAAAGAATCGATAACAACGTCGATGTGACAATGTGTGAAGGTACAATAGTGGTCCGAAGTGGTCCTTTTGCATCTTAAATGAGTGATTTAGGTCTAGTCTTTCATGAAAGCACTTTTTGAAAGAGAACACTACGGTGAGTAGTTTTCGGACACATCGATCATCTCTATGAAGTATCAAGGTTATTGAACAAACGTCGTTGATTCAACGACTCCACACAAACAAGGATGTTCGAGTATCGAAAGTGTCAACCACAAGATTGAAAATAGAATGTATGTAAGATTTCTCTTAGCTGCAATACAAACATCAGTCTAAAAGGTTTGCTAAACATAGAATTCATAGTCACTAAAGTTGTCTTATGGTGGTCACCTTGGACCGATATTTAGTAACTCATTGCACGGCATCACCAAATTAATGTCTTCCACAAATATTTATTCATCTACTCCTACAATTTTTTTTTTCTTTCTTACTTTAGAATATTGTTCTTCTAGCGATCCATTGTATTGCTACACATGTAACCTATGGATCAAAATATTTCTTGATTCGCTTGTGAATTGTTTATTCTTCATGATCGTTGTTCAATGGAGGTTTCGTAGTTACTTGACTCCATGAGTAAGTTTGGCGAAATAGGTTGGAGCTGTGGCTGGGGACGGAGTTTATATTATAAGCCGAAAGCTAGAGTTTATATTTTTATAAAGTTGTTTGGCGAATTAGTTGGAGTTGAAACTTATAAACGTAATCGCATAAAAATACATCAAATTAGATTCAGATACATTTTCAGCTTTTACGTAATAATCTTTATATTTTAAAGGGTATTTAAGTCATTTACCTAGCTAAAAGTCCTTTTCACTATGCTTGAGGTAATGGAGGCTTATGGCTTACATACTTTCTGTTCGTAAGCGCAGAATAAACAAAACTTATTTTATAAGCAAGCTTATTTTAAAAGCTTAAGCCCCTATAAGCCTTTATAAGCCTTGCACCCAACACAACTAGGGGTGTTCATGGGTCGGGTAATAACCGGACAAACTGAAAATCGAACCCAAACTGAACCGAAAAAAACCGAACCAAACTTATAACCGAACAAAATTTGTTAAAACCGAACCAAACCGAACTAAAAATTCAGTTTGCGGTTTGAATATAGTTTTAATTATCTGAACCGAAAGTCGAACAAAAACCGAATTATATATATATATATATATATATATATATATATATATATATATATATATATATATATTTTATATATTTATATATAAAAACACTTTATATATTTATTATATATATTTTTTAGATATTTATATATACAAAAGACTATTAAAATTTTATTCTAATATAAAAAACACTTTTATACTTGAAATAATTTTTTGTCAAAAATTTATTTAATTAAATTGAAAAATATATATAAATTCGGTTTTCGATTTTGACCCATAACCGAACAGAACTTCGGTTCTGTTCTCGGTTCGGTTTAGTCACGGATATTTTCGGTTTGATTCGGTTCGGTTTTCTGTTATGCCCTAAAAAAACATTAACCGAACAAACCAAACGAATAAACCGATTAACCCGAGAACCGAACCGATGAACACCCCTAAACACAACTCGTATAATGGGCTAATCATTATTGCATAATGTGAAGCTATAATTTATGAGAAAAGTTCGTTATAGAGCCATATTTATTATAAACAATCAACCAATCATACCACTCATTTCTTTTATTAAAAATATATCACCCTTTTTTGAAAATTAAATATCTCACAAACCGTTAATCGTTACGTCGAAAAAATTATATTATCTCGACGAATTAAATTATCTTTCTATAGATATGCATTGTTATATACTTTCGTGACTTTTTTTTTTTAAATTTCGTCAGGAAAAATCGCGTGTGATTTGTAAAATCGCGTGTGATTTGTAAATCACGTGTGATTTCTTAAAATCATATGTGATTTGATTTTACGAATCACATGTGATTTTTAAAAATCACGTGTGATTTTACAATCACGTGTGATTTTCTGACGAACTTTAAAAAAAAAGTTAAGTCGAAAGATATACCAACGACATCTATAGAAAGATAATTTAATTCGTCACGATACAGTATATTTTTAGAACAAGATTTAC